>DF244076.1:0-30933 GCA_000507305.1 Breviolum minutum Mf 1.05b.01 | reverse complement strand
ATCTTTCATGGCGTTCAGTTATGAACTTTGAATATCATTAACAAAGGGCTTACAATTACTTTCAATACATATGCCTTCAAGCCATATTTTTCATCAAAATCAGCCCACCCCCCTGATTCATACCCCCCTGGTACGCTTATACTCTTCGATTCAGTGAAAGGACAAGAAGGAAGCTGCTGAAAAGGAAGCTGAGGAAAAGAAGACAGAAGCAGAAAAGGAAGCTCAGGAGAAGAAGGAAGCCTTGGCCCGTCTGCATGCCTGGAAAACGCAGGAAGCGGAAGAGGAAAAGAAAAGGGCAGCAAAGAAGGAAGCTGAGGAAAAGAAGACAGAAGCAGAAAAGGAAGCTCAGGAGAAGAAGGAAGCCTTGGCCCGTCTGCATGCTTGGAAAGCGCAGGAAGCGGAAGAGGAAAAGAAAAGGGCAGCAGAGAAGGAAGCTGAGGAAAAGAAGAAGGCAGCAGAGGCCGAAGCAGCTGAGGAGAAGAAGAAGGCAGCAGACAAGGAAGCTGAGGAGAAGAAGAAGGCAGCAGACAAGGAAGCTGAGGAGAAGAAGAAGGCAGCAGACAAGGAAGCTGAGGAGAAGAAGGAAGCTGCTGAAAAGGAAGCCCAGGAGAAGAAGCAAGCTTTGGCCCTGGAAGAGGAGGAGAAGGCCCACTTGGAACGTTTAAGAGTGCTAGAAGAAGCAGCAGAAAAAGAGAGGGCTAACGGAGCAGCAGCGTTCGAAGCCTGGAAGGCTGGACAAAAGAAGCAAGAGGAAGAAGCTGCTGAAAAGGAAGCTGAGGACAAGAAGAGGAAGCAGGACGAAGAAGAAGCTGCTGACCAGGAAGAAGAGAAGAAGCAAAAGATGCAAGAAGGTTGGGACACCCACAGCTGGGGAGGGCAAAGCACTTGGCAGGAGGACAAAGAAGACTGGTGGCCCATGGATGAGGACACATGGAACTGGATAGCCCTTTGACGTTTTGATGTCTTTTGCAAGGGTTGGACAGCCCTAAAATCTGTAGCTTGCATGTTGTTTTTGGAAAAAAAGAAGGGTTGGATAGCCCTTTGATGTTTTGATGTCTTTTGCAAGGGTTGGAGAACCCTTAAGATGTAGCTTGTTCATGTTTAGACAAACAAATTCAGGACTGGCCTCCTGAGTGGATCTTCGAGGACAAGGATGTGGGGATGCACTTGGGCTGGTGTGAGTACTGCTGGAAGCGGCCCCATGTCCAGCAGCACAGCCAGCTGAGGGGCCATGTGAAGGGACGCCAGCGACCGGACTGCAAGGCGTACAGAGGGAGTGGAGTTCCCAAGGGTTCAAAGAGAAGCTGGGTGAGCTGGGCCTGCCAACATGGTGAAAACCTAAGTTGTCAAGTAGGAGAGCTCTGTAAACAAAAAAAATAGCTGCAGACAAAAAAGGTTGACAAGCCTGGTATACTCATGTATGATAGATCTAGTACAGGAGACTGCTTACTGCAGCAAGGATGGCACCAAAAGCTGCTGGTAAGTGCAGTTTGGGTTTGGATGGCCCATGAAAAAAGGAAGTTGGGCATCCCTCATTTGAAATCTTGGGACTGGACAGCCCCACATTTTTTTAAGGGAAGGCACCCCCTCACTTAAAGTGTTGGGGTTGGAAAGCCCCAAGATTCTGGGAAGGCACCCCCTCATTTGAAATCTTGGGACTGGACAGCCCCACATTTTTTAAGGGAAGGCACCCCCTCACTTAAAGTGTTTGGGCTGGAGAGCCCCAAGATTCTTAAGGGAATGGGTCCCTCATTCAAAATTTGGGGGCTGGACAGCCCCACATTTTTTTGAGGGAAGGCGCCCCTTCAATAGACACACAAACCCAAAGACTTGTTGGCCTGGAACAAGCTGGCAGGGGCTGGAGAAGCCCTGGTGGAAGAGGATTTCCACTTGGAAGCCTCCCCCTCACCTGGACAAGCTGGAGGTGTAGACGGTGGTTTGGCCAGCTTTGTTGGCTTGAAGGCAACAAAAGAAGAAAAAGAGAAAGATGAGAAGGACAAGAAAGCCAGCAAGTGGGAGAAGGAAAGCAGAATCTCTGAAGATGCCTCACAGGGAACCATTGAGAAGCAGCTGCTGAAGTTCAAAGGAGAAGTGCAGAAGGAGCAGCTGGAATTGGAACAATTGCAGCTGGAAGTCAAGGAATGCAGCGTGGAGCAAAAGAAGAAGGCCACTCTCTTGAAGGAGCTCAAGGGCCTCAGCAACCAGGCTTCCATGGCTGGGCAGGACCTGCAGAAGGCTTTGAACAAAAAAGGACAGAAGAAGCTGAAAGCTGAGCAGGTTTCCCATGTGCGACCTTGACTGCTTGCAAGAACAGCAAGGCTGGTGCCAAGAAGCAGCTGAAAGCTTACAAGGCCACTGAAGAAGAGGAGGACTGAGAAGCCCAGCTCAAAGGTGAACAGCCCACTGCTGGCAGATTGGCTGTGTTTTTTGAAATGCTGGTTGGATAGCCATGTTGGCTAGCCCCTCCAGGTCAACCCACTGGCAGGCTAAGAGGCCTATAAGTACCAGAGACTCGAGTGCAGCGGGGTGAACGAAAGCTGGGAAAAGTAAAGGGAGTACCTCAAGAAGCCCAGGATGGTGAGGATGATGCGGAGAATAAGGAGGAGGAGGATGCGGATGGGGAGGATGATGATGAGAACGAGCAGGAGGATGATGATGAGGATGGGGAGGATGATGAGGAGAATGAGGAGGAGGAGGATGATGAGTATGATGACGATGACGGGGACGATGAGGATGATGGGGATGGTGAGGATGACGAAGAGAACAAGGACGAGGAGGATGATGAGGATGATGATGATGATGATGATGATGATGATGATGATGATGATGATGATGACTACGATGATGATGATGACGACGAGGATGATGATGATGATGAGGAGGAGGAGGAGGATGATGATGATGATGACGACGACGACGACGACGATGATGATGGTGATGATGATGCTGACGCTGATGCTGAGGATGATAGGGATGATGACGAGGAGGACCAGTTTTTGTGACAGGGGGGAATCGACACCACCACCCCCCCCCCTCAAATTTGCTGATTCTTGCAGGATTGGGGCCCCCCTTCCCCTCTTGCTCAGGCCTGATATATCAGGCAAAAAGGCACAGAACCCATCCCAATACATATTTTGCTTTAAAGCAAAGGAAACTCCAGCTGGAAAATTTCAGCTTTCGTGAAAAGCTTTGCTGTTTAGTTTGCAAGCTGTGTTGGTTGCTGCATCAGGGTTGGACAGCCCTTGGGCATTTGCATTCCCAACTGTGGGTTAGAAAGCCCTTCTTTTCAGGCATTGGGTTGGAAAGCCCTGCAACGCTTTCAACATTGCTTTGTTTTGGGTTGGACTGCCCATGGTGTCTGACACTGCCAATGATGTTAAATGTTACTTGGACTGGAAAGTTTGGCTCACTAAGCCATTACTGCTTTGTCCCTGCCATGCCTATGGAGCCACCGACCAAGAAGAGAAGATACTTGAAAGGCATGGAGCTTGCTGAGGCTGACAAAGAACAATACCAAGGCTGGGAGCTGGACAATTCACAGGACAGCCAAGCCTTGCTAGAACCTGAAGGTGGTCCCCCAGAAGAAACTACAGAGGCAAGCTGAAAGATCACCTGAAAGAACACCTGAGAGTAATTAATGTTTTAGACAATTAGTGCACAATAAGCTAAAGACAGTGGCCTTTGCCATTACAAGAAGTGCAGCAGGGCACTCAAAAAATTCTGGAAAAGCCTTCAAAGTTAAATGGGTTGGAAAGCCCACTGCTTTCCCTTCACTGCTTCAGAGCTTTGTATCTTGCTATGTTCTCTGGGCCAGGGTTGGAAAGCCCTTGGTTTATGCAATCACAGGAGACCTGGAGTTCTACTACAGTGAATTTTCAGGGTTGGAAAGCCCACTGCTTCAGCTGTCAGGGTTGGAAAGCCCTTGTTTTTTGTTTTAGGTTCAAGAAGAAAAGAATAAAAAGGGCTGGGAAGCCCTATAGTTCAGCAGCTTCAAGGCACAAATTTGCTTGCTACATGTTCAGCAGCCTGCTGAAGGCTCAAGATGAAAAGAAGTAGAAAGAGAGCACTTGAGAAACCAAGCAATGAGCTGGAGCCTGAATCTCCACTGTTTTTCCTTTTACTCAAGAAATGGTCTTTGGGCTCTTTAAGTGCTGTGGAGGTGCAGGAGATTGCACACGCCAGCAGGCTGACTGGCTGCCACAGTGCCGATGTTACAGCCTTAGCTTAGGTGGGGGCATCAGGGGAGCAGCCTGGCAATGCTCACAGAGATTTAGCCAGGAAGTTTTTCAAGGACTTGACCATGCCAGAGCCTTTCATACTGCACACAAAAGTTTGGAGGAAGAATGCAAGTGGTGAAAGAGTGAAGCAGGAGGCAGAGATACAACTTTTTCTGCCACACCTCTGGATCCCAACACTGGAAGATCATGCTTTGGTGGCAACACTTGGAACTGAGAAAGCCTCAAGTTTCTGGGCCACACAAAGTTTGGAGAGCCCAAGGCTGAAAATGAGCAGAGAGTACATGAAAAGTTTAGGGAATGGAAGCAGAGTGGACCCATCCCTTTTGCTTTGCATGGAGACGCAGCCCCTCACACAGAGATGGATGGGTTCTACGAGAAGCATTTGCACCTCTCTCCCAGTTGACAGCAGCCAGCTGCTCCTGTTCGCCATTCCCAAAACCATCATCACAGAAGAGATGTGGGAAGAGGTTTGGGATGCATTGGTCTGGTCCTTTGAAGCAATGGCACAGGGTAAGATGCCAGTCTCTGGCCCAAAAGGTGGCTCAATGCCACTTTGGTTGCAAAACTAAAAAGGCAAGCAAATGCCGAAAGGCATGGTTTATGCAATCACAGGAGACCTGGACTTCTACTACAGTGAATTTGGCCTGCCCAGGCCAAACCAGGAGCATCCTTGCGCATGGTGTAGATGCAACCAAGGAAGCAGGCCCTGGAATGATTTTAGAAGCACAGCTGCTTGGAAAGGCAAGCTGCTCACACCTGCAGAGCTGTGTGAGTCATTGGGTGGCCACAAGATTTTTGGAGTCAGTGGGGTTAACCCTTGGGCAATCAGCTTGGACACTTTGCACACCATTGATCTTGGTGTTGCTTGCCATGCCATAGGCAACCTGTTGTGGGAGATATGTGAAAGCAAGGATGGAAACAGAGACACAAGCATGGCAGAACTCAAAAAGGAGATCCAAGAAATCTACACCAAGCTGAACAACCTTCAGGGCAAAGAGTTGGGCACCTCAAGTGGAAGGACTTGGCCAAGTCCAACTCTGAATACCCTGTGCTAAAGCATGTGAAGGCAAGGAATGGCCTTTGGGATGGAAATGGGTTGGAAAGCCCAAGTAAGTACTTTTGGAATGGGTTGGGAAGCCCAAGCAGATTGGCCAGGGTTGCCAAAGTCTTTTGGGTGGTGGGCACTTTCTTCTGAATTCTGCAGGCAAGAAGAGTGAGGCATTTCATGCTAGTAGCCTGTGAGCTTGCAAAGGCACATGCTGGGAGTGCCTATGGAAACCATAGGTATGAAATGCTTGTGGCCTTGAATGTTGTGTATGGCCTTGTTGGCTCGCCCTTGCACATGTAGTACTGGAAGGACTACGGCGTAGTACTGGAGTCGTACTTTGTAGCACAGAGTTGTATTGGAGTAGTACTGGAGTAGTACTTTGTAGTACGGAGTAGTACTTTGTAGTACGGAGTAGTACCACAAAAACACCACCACACCAACACAAAAACACCACCACACCAACACAAGAACACCACCACAAAACACCACCACACCAACACAAAACACCACCACACCAACACAAAACACCAGCACAAAACACCACCACNAAAAACACCACCACAAAAACACCACCACAAGAACACCACCACAAAAACACCACAAAAACACCACCACAAAAACACCACCACTCTAAAGGGACCTTGCATATTTATCAAGGCGAATCACTTCGAAGGCTCGATCTGCTTTCAGAATGTCCTGAGCCACTGAGGATCGTTCTATGATTTTGCGAATTCCAGCTATATCACCCTGCAAATTTTCTCCAAATGCAACAATGTGTGACTTATCTTCCTTGCAAATTGCATTTAGAGTTGTAATTCATTGTTAGCAATATAGAACATCCTAAGTTTCACGGCTTAATTTTTGGCACTTTCTAGATTGGCTTAATAACCGGCAGGTTTGGCGCGCTTGTTCCTGATTAGTTGCAGTCAATTTCCGTACAAATGGATTTTCCTACCAAAAGCATAAGCATCAGACTATTTTTCTGAACCTACTAACATATGAACATCAGCAATTTTGCTCCAAGCTACAATCAGCAAACCCTACCACGAGCTTCCCCAATAATGCTTGCAAAAAAACATGTTTTGTCTCAGCAGGCATCAAAACATTGATTTATAAGGTCTTTGAATTTCACGATTTATGCGGTCACAAGACCTCTGCTGGGGATGGTGGTCCAGTTCAACTTCGTGGTCGGGAACAAGGTCGATTTGGACTTCCAAGCCTGACACCCAGAGCTCAACAAATGGTGGATGGAGATTCACTATTATGGCTTCGGATGCTGTTTTGGATGCATCTCAATGCGAAGAGCGGTGCTCAGTCTGAATACATGGCTGAGCAGCCGTTGGACCCACAAGAATGGTGGAACAAGGAATTGCCAGAGGCTGGACTGCCAAGCTTCGTGATCTGGGACGAATCACGAAGAGTCTTTGAAGAGCTGGGATGGGCAATGGTGCGTGTGGGCCCTGGGGTTGGCTACACCAAAGCCAACGATGCTGGCAACCAACGTGGCGGACCCTAAGTCTCCAATCTTATTATTTTATGGTAGTTACCATTAATAATGTTCACGATCCTTTGCTTCAGCCACTTCCAGTCATGTTTTTTCTGCAGCTATTTGGCCAATCATGCTTTTTCAGCAGCTATTTGGGAATCTCAATAAGTATACGCATTGTTTTGCAACCGTGGCAGAGGGTCCATATGTCTGTTACAAGACAGGCATAATGGACCACATAGTGCAGGTCAAATGGGAAACATGGTACAAGAAGGAAACTTCCTCAAGGGAAGCGTGGTGCTGCCAAGTTTTGCACAATGGATGGAAAGACTGGAAACTTGACTCAAATAAGTAATGTTGACGCTAAGATTTTGACATGCAAACTTCAACGCTGCAAGAAAAAATGTTTTTGTTTCCTTTTTTCATTTGGCGACAGTCCAGTAAGGAAAACAATGGAAGAAAAGCTGAATGAGAAAAGACAAGAACTTCATCCACCACAGAAAAAAGATAGGAAAGCACATGCAGTAGCAATGGGTTTTGTACAAAGATTGTGAAAAATACATATGTTTCACCAGTGCGCATGCCATGCCCCATGTTTTTTTCCAAAATGAGGACCAAAGAGCCTGAGAGTAGTGAACAGCCAGTAGAAGTAGATATGGAAACACTGGCACAGCAGGTCCAGAATGTGAGTTTGTTCGACAAAGCTGCAACAGAAGAAAAGCCAAAAAGGCCTGCGCCATACTAGTAACCAAAAGAATCTTGATTGATAAAAAATGCTGCTAAGAGTGCCTGCTTGAAAAACCAGGTCTGTGTTTGGAAGTGCATGACTGCAAAGTCAGCGTGATTTGACTGTTAAAAAGTCAGGATTTGATATCACATATATTTGTTTTTTGGTAGCGCTTTTTCGCTCAATCATCATATCTGCAGTTTGTTTTTCCTGAAGCAGTTGTGACTCCATGGCTTCAAGAATGCCCAGAATGAGGTTTCGAAAAGATAAGGCCTGCACCAACCAAAAGACAAAATGTGGCAAGATCAAAATTGCTGAATAAGACACTGAAGCCCTTGGAAACTGAGTGGAAAGATACCTCAAGAGTGTTGGAGTCAACCAAGCCTTCGACCTGCACTCTTATAAATCACTGCCAGTGTCCTTCGCTGCAAGAGGCAACGATTTAGTGAAAATGCATAAATGGGTCACTGCCATTCTTTCAGTGAACCCACAGGGCAGGTTGCTTGTCTCACATTGGTTTCTTTTTGTTTTTCTTTTTGTTGTGATTGTAGTGATCTAGATGCATTCCATTTTTCTTTCTCAAGCTATCCACCAAACATCAGGGGCTCAAGATTGTGGAGACACAAAAGATTTTACAGGAACTGGCCATCAAGTGCCCAGGGATGTACAAAAAAAGGTCACAGGGTATGATGGAAAGGTTCAATGCGGTTTTGGCGCACTTGAGGAGAGTCCAGGATGGAACAAGGTGGATACAATGTAGCAGGAGCATGGGTGAGCCAGAGATCACCAAGTTGCAAGAAATGGTCGCCATGATACCACCAGATGATTTTCTGAGCCCCAAAAACAACACCCAAAGTTCATCCTGGAGAAGATATCGATGATCAAGAACTACCTGAAGAACCTGATGATAGCCAAGTAGAAACTGATGGGAGAAGTTGCCTTTCGTCAGGACCTACCAAGTACAAGCCTGATTCAGACCCTCCGGTACTGAGCTACCACTGGTTCCTACCACCAAGGAGAAGATCAAAAAGAAATGGAACACTATGAAGAAGCCTGCTGCCTCCAAGACCCCTGGCAAATCAACAGCGAAAAGCACCAGAGAGCTGGGGTGAACAAAAGCCATTATGCCTGCTGGCATTGCGAATCTCGAACATTTCTCAGCAACCAATGTCTAAATTGGAGATGTTCTGAGAATCGCCTTTAGATTGCTGAACAAGAACAACAGAAGGAAGAAACAGAAGAATTGAAACAAAAGCTAGGAGAGGCTGAAGAAGAGTTGCAGAAACAAGCCAGCCAGACAAAACCAACACCCACAGTGGAAGTCTTCATTGACAAGCTGAAAGCACAATTGAAAGCAGCAGAGGCAACCAATGAGCAACAAGAGAAAGACTTCAAAAATTTGCTGCAGGAGAAGAAGCACTACTACACAGAGGCTGATGAGTAAAGCAAACAGATTGTGGACTACGCGACCAACATGGCAGATCTGGAAAAAGAGAAGAATAGAGCCATGGAAGCCACAGCAGATCAGAATGACTTTGCGCAAAAGATGGTGGCACAAGACAGAAAACATAAGTAAGAACTGCTACAAGCATCGCAACAGATTAGCATTTCAGAGCAATGCATATGAGCAACCTCACCATCCAGAACAACGGTGAAAAAGAAATACAAGAACTGAGGAAGCAATTGACAGCCTTGGAAGAAAAGATGCAGCAACTTGGCATTGAGAAAGACAAAGAAGAAGACAAGAAGACTTTACAAGAGGCAATTGTTATGTCAGAGGAGGCTACAGCAGCAAGACCTGAGAGCAGTGAGGCAGTTCCAATACTTCCAGCGCCCCCCAAAATGGTGATGCAATGGATGTAGATGGTGACCCTGATATTTTGGATTGAGTTTGTTTGATGTAAAAGTGTTTAAAGAATCTTTGTTCAAGACTTATGGATCAATGTAACTTCAAAGTGTTGATACTATGAACAAGTCTTTAGATCATTTCAACTGGCTGTAATTTGGCTGATGGAATACAAAGGTGTTTCCATCAGGGCAGAGTTTGCATGAAAGCACCGCTATGAATTTTGGCGCTATAATTCTTCAAATTGTGAACGGTAAATACTAGTGTACAGAATTGTTGGTTGCGTTTGCTTCCAGGCTTGAACAATAGTAGTTCAGTCTGAAATGCCTTGTCTACTGAAGTGGTACTGTCTGAAATGACGCGCCTACTGATAAGAGCCTGCAAGGTTTTGAATTAGTAATTGGGCGCTGAGGGAGTTGATTGTAATTTGATGTCCCCAAATGGCTTGATTTCTCTATCCTTGGTTGTGCCTTGGACTGAAAAAGCTTGGATGAAAACCTGTGCTGAAAGAGAGACTGGAAACATGAGGGAGGGCACATGTGATGACTGAAAAGTCACACACCAGTGATGACTGCAAAGTCACACCATTCACCCAAAAAAACGTTTTAAGCCATTTCCTGCATCAATGCACCTTTGAGTTTACATTGTTTCATCACTGTGATGCCAGTTCAAGAGAAACCTGCCATGAAGAAGCCTGCAGCTGTCATGAAGACCCCAGCCATGAAAAAGCCAGGAGGTGGAAAGCCTCAAACATCTAGTCGTTCTGATGTGAGGTCTGGTAGCAATGGTCCTATGCCTCCTATGTCTGATGAGCTACTACAACTACAGGCTGCTTTGGATAGGTCTGCGCAAAACCCTGAGATTTTGGAACAAGTATATCATGCTTTGGGTGAGCCTGAGCCTGGTACTCCTGAGATGGATCCTCTTCAGCTGGCAGAAATGGAACAGGTGTTGGATGAAGCTTTACAAGGGCCTCCTACTACACCTGCTGCCATACCTGCGCCTAAATCTGCTGCTGGGCCTTCAGATTCTGATTATTTTGAAACTTTGGAGCTACCTGGAAGCTAAAAATTTTGGCGAAAATATGGAAAAAGTTCGGTGAAAATCAGAGAGACAACCACACTGAAAATCTTACAAATGTAAATTTGTAAGATATTTGTAAGATTTTAATCAAATGTACATTTGTAATATTTTTGTAAGATTTTATCTTACAAATATGTGAAAATTTTACATTTGTAGGATTTTCAAGTTTTTTTGGATGGCCAGGATTTGGGGTTGGAAATGGAAATTCGGACTTGGCTCTTGGGATTGGGACTGCCAAGTCCATGGCAAAGATGTTTAAAACAGTGCCAAATCTATCTCATATGTACTGCATACTACTGAATGTATACTACAATCTTGCAGTTTCCAACACTGAGAATGTCTTGGCTTGGTGGATGTATGTATTCCAAAAGTGTTGTTTTGTTGGGTGTAAAAAGATTGGATTCAAAAAGTATATATACTGTTTCCACTACGCTTCTCATACAGCAGCCACTGACTGAAAAGTCATGGACTGACTTCTACGCCTTATTCATTAAGGTTTTGTTCCCTCACTGATTTGGACTGAGAAGCCCTTTTCGCATGACTTTTCAGTCACTCTGAATTTCCCACATGGCTTTTCAGTCATTGTGAGCTTCCACAGCTTCCACATGACTTTTCAGTCACTGTGGCATTTTTCACATGACTTTTCAGTCACGGCGGCATTGTTCTACATGACTTTGCAGTCATTGTTTGAATTTCCATACAACTTCAGTCATTATGAATTTACTCAGCAAAATTGGATATGTGCAACTGCAGCTGTAACCTGACTTTCAAGTGTTCAAGACTTGCTTTGCCTTGGCTTCTTCGCAACCATGGCTAAGAGCAGTTCTATGAAATCAGTGAAAAAACTATGAAAGCACAACAGTCTTCTATGAAGGCTGTCAATGTCATGAATGTCCCAAACGCCGGTCGCCAGAAAACACCATCTTCACCAATGAAATCCTCACCTATGAAATCTATGAAGGTTTTGCCAAGTTCCTCTATGAAGTCATTGAAGGTGAAGAAAGATGCTGGGAACAAGAACAACAAGAACAACAAGAACATATCATTGGATGAGAAGATTGAAATCTGGGGGAAGAAAAACAAGGACCAACCTTCTGATGCTGAAGAGCCTGATTTGTCTCATGAAGAGTGGCAAAGAGTCAAAACCGCGATGAACAAAAACCAAACTGCAAAAGAAGCTTGGGAGAATGCCCGCAACCTGAGCAGAGGCAATGTGCAGAAGGCCAAAAGACAGGCTATGGTAGCCTGGTTGATGGACCCTTCATTTGGGAGATGCTTTCAGCAATACATCCAAACTGTGAGCTATGACCAAAGGCATACCACAACTGAGCGTCCTGAAACCTTCAAGCAGCTTCTTGAGCGCTATGATGAGGAGGAAATTGAGGCCATGGTGGATGCTTGGTACAATTTCAGCACTTGTTTTTTGTACTTGCATGGTTTCAAAAACAAATTTTCATATTCTTATACATGTCAGATTTGTTGGAGTGATGAAAGGCACTTACACGCGATTAAATTGAATCACTGCTCAATGCTCAGGAATCACTACCATGTGGTATCACTAAGATTTCTCTGCCTATGCACAAATCTGCTGATGATGCTACGGTTCAGTTGGTAGACTGGCCCTGTTTGTTGCCACACGATTTTGTTTCTCAGTTCCGAATTGGCATTGATGTTGTATTTTCATTTCCCCGGAAGTGATAGCAAGCCCGCAATATGGATGATCTCCATGTTAATGAGATCACCACATCACATCTTCGGTTAAGGTATCCGCCCTGATCTCCGATGGGTTCATGAAAGCGTTAGTGGGTGATCTTAACCTCCTTCCTGAATATTGGACGGGTATCTTCGAAGATTTTTCAGATCATCCAATGAAATCAAGGGATGCCAATCGAAATAAAAGTATTGGACGCACACTCTACTGAACCTTGGGTTTTTGAATTCAGCATCAAGTTTTATGTTTTTCAATGTAAACTCGATTGTACTTAGGAAATGAAGTTGTTTGATATTCGATCATTATCACATGCCTTGATATGTACTTAGGAAACTTCTCGAGGTGATGAAATCAATGCTTTGAATCACTCCTGGATGTACATGGTGTGGTCTAGTGATGCATCCCCATTCCTTACTAATTCGACGAGCTCGAGATTCCCTATAACGATTTTGCCGGCTTCTCGATATGCAATCTCGAGCCGGGGTGTGAATCTGACTTTGGAAGCAGCTGCGCAGCAAGTGACGCGATCCTTTAACAAGCTTTCCAGCCGCGGTGTTAAACTTCGGTGTCTGAAATTAGTTTTTTTAAAATGTAGGCTCACTGGATTTACACTACTGGTAGTCCAAGTTTTTCCTTCAATATGAAAAATCATGAAACGCTTAAGCTAAGGTTGCAGCTCTCCACTTCTATGTTACTGGGTTTCGCGGTGACTGGAAAGCATTGAAACAGATGTTTCAATTTATCCGGGATTATTCGCAAAACGATTCAAGTTGTACTCAAACAAAACCATGTCTTTATTGGAGGGAACTTGGAAGCGAAATTTGGTGTGGCAACATCTTCCCGGCGGTCCTAGCCCTTGCGAATGAGAAAAATTACCAAAACGCTTGAAGTGGGGCAGTGACCGTTGCGCTGAGTCGAAAACTGGGTCAGGCTATGACAATTATGTTGTTTGCCGATGGCTCAAAATGCATTGGAACCCCACGCTGCCAAGTACCCAGAATTTTGTACCCTACTTTGGGCCTTGAATGGGTCTATGCATGTCCTTTACAATGCCAACTGGTTTCTGACTGATACCGAACGGTTTCAAGTGAAGACTATGGGCAGTATATTCATCCGGATGTTTTTGCAGCTGGCTACATAAGCAGTTGATTCACAGTGCTTCCTATTTAAGATCAGACCGAAGTTTCACCTGATGCAACACATATTGTCCTGTCGGCGGGAAATCAATTGTGCGAAATACAGTACATGGATGGATGAAGATTATCTTCGCAAGGTTTCTCGCACGAGGAAACTCACCCCTGGTGTGACGACGCAAGAAAGGACACTCCAGCGTTGGCTGATGGCCATCCCCGAAAGTCTACGCAAAAGCATGGCGAACTAAGCTGGCGACAAGCGCTATTAGAGGGAGAAAAAAAAGGCGATGGGAAATTGTGACCGTTTTCCACAAACAAAAACTTTTTTTTGGAAGAATGAAGGGAACAACCAAACGTACGGTTTGGGTGGAAAAAAACCAGCTGCGGTGTTGTTTCACATTGGAACATATACTAGACTATACTATACTATACTATACTATGCTATGCTATACTATACTATACTATACTATACGGACTATATACTATACAATACTTGAATAGATAGCGCATGTCTTAAGATATTGCATACCGAACTATATACTTGAATACCTAAATAGGTATTCAAGTATAATTATATACTTTGGCTCAAACGAATGTGCCCCGAAGCCTGGATGTGTGAAAACACAACAAATTCACAGACCACTGCTACTCCACAGCACCGCCAAAAACCTGGATGCCTGAAAACCCCTGCGGACGCTGTGGCACCACATTTGGCCATTTGAAAATGCGGTTGGTCCACCTCCCTTTTTTTGTCGTCGCTTAGTTTTTGTGATCGAACGGCCTTCTAGGTATATTGCTTGCTGTACGGCGACAACGCTGCAGCAATTGCATCCGTCAACAATGAGACAGGAAGCTGGAGGACGAGACACCTTCGGCTGAGAGCATGCTGTCTTCGCAATGCGGTGAGCCGTGAAAACCCAATTTGGGCGCTATTAGATGGCTGGCGCTGGCCGATGGAGGTACAAAACCTCTAGTTTTTTGCAGTTTAGGGCGAAGCTTAGGGTAGCAACTGGCGTAGACAGTTTGGGTGTAGCTCCGCGTGCTGTAGTTTCACGAAATGTGAAGGCATTTTGCTCGGCGGTGTAGCATTGTTTGCTACGGGCCAATGGTCGTTGGCGGTAGTGCTCTTAGTTGTTGCGGTAGGCATCTTGAAGTTGTTGGTGGGATCAAGACCGGAAACAAAAGATGGACGACAAAGGGCCGAAACCAAGACAACAAGAGCGCAATAAAATTGAGGAGGGAAGCGCCAATCATGAAAACCCCCTGGGATTAGACCGGAGTGGCACGGTCACCCCTAAGAGAACTTGTCCGGCACAAGAATTTTTTGGGGAGGTTTTGCAGCGCGAAGTTGGAGTGAGCTTGCGAATGATGCGGGCAAATACTTTCGCCCTTGAACGGCTGTTGTTTTTGGGCCCTATCGTGTTTCAGCGATAGACGCGCTTCACCACATCCAAGCCTCCAAGCAGCAGTCGGTGGTATGCCACGGTTGACATCCCAACCTTTTGGTGTGACATGAGTTTTGAAGTTTCCCTTGCCCACAAGAGCGACCCGCGGTTTGTGAGGAACTTAAAGTCAAATAACCCAACATCGCCTGTACAATGTTCCTTTGTCAAGATTTGGCTTTCTTCCTGGCTTGGGTACGAATGAAAACTTGCAATGGCAGTGACTACCCCGAGGAATCCCTCCTGCGAGGCCCGTTTTCCTTGGAAAAATATTACGCGTCAGGGAGCAGTTGGCCTCATCACATGTAAATTCACAAGCACTTCTCAACGCAAGAAGCGGTTTGCTTGAGAAAACACAAGGAAAGTGAACCCAAGGAATGCGGCAGGATTCCTGCGAGGCACATTTTGCGTGGAAAAAGACAAGGAATGTAGGCGCGATCGACCGCAGCACATGTACATTACAGTCACCTCAAGACGCACCGTCATTGCAAAAACACATGGAATCTGGAAGGGTTTCAGCGACGCACGTTTTAGCTGAAAAAAGATACGGATTCTGGGAGCGGTTGGTCGCGTGTCATATGAATTTACAGTCACGGTGAACGCAAGACACATTTTACCTGAGAAAACACAAGGAATGTGGGGGGGTTGGTAGAGCGCGCATTTTTCACGGAAAAACACCGGATCCGTGGCATAAAAAATTACAGTCAAGATGAAGACCAGGCGCATTTTACATGAGAAAACATAACGATTTCTCGGCGGGGTCGCTGGCGGAGGGAGGAAGGGCGTATATTAATAAGGAACAGAGATTTAGGGGTGGGACTGTACCTACTGGATTCTTCAAGGGTAACACCTTTAGGGTTAAGAACGGGGCCGACAGCCCCGCATAGGGGGGGACAAGGGGACAAGAGCACAACAGACCCAACTCTTCTTGTGCAGCAGGGCGCTTAAGAACATCTTGTGATGAGGGCAAGATGAAGGCAAATAAACAGCAAAAAAAAAAACATTCTCCATGAATCCAACAATAAGCATTTGGAGTTGCAGGCGATCCAGATTTGGAGTTACAAGCGGCCTTAGTTTGGAGGTACAAGCGACCCCCCGCCCTTGACTACCCCCACCCCCATAGAAGAACGACCTGAGCCGTAGCCCCATGAGTCTCGATCTCGGGCACGGTGATCACCTCCTCGTCGATCATTGCCCAACTTGCCATTGCTCCCAGACCCATGAAGGAGGAGGGAGCAAAAAGAAGGATCGATCGAATCTCTCGCCAAAATGGCATCGATACATATAGTGGTTGATCAACCGACAACAACCACCCAAGGAAAGAGATAGAGAGTCCCAGGAACTGAAATTGAAACCTTTATCCCTACCAACCAACCGAAGATAAATTCCCACGTAAATCTGCCCTGTTTGCCAGTTCAGCCAAGGAATGGCCGTCACTGAAGGCAATGAAGGGACTGAAGGTATCCCGGGGATGGCTTTTCCAGTCTGAAATGTCAGCTTTGCAGCTTCGGCCCACGTTTGAAGTTCACACTCTTCGAAGCATTTCGCTAGGGAATCTGCCGGCGCTGAAGGGACAGCAGATGAAGCACTGGCAACCCCTGGTGCCTCAAAGATGTGCACGACTCTGTCCAGTCTTCAAAGCTGGTAATATCCACGTTCAGAACTGCATGTCTTGCAGGTATGTGCTACGTATGTAATTCATGATGCTTTAGAACGAACCTGCTTGAAACTATTTCGGCCAAGCTAAGTGTGCTACCCAGGACATTGTAGCAACAGTGTTTTCAGCTTCTCTTGCCTTTCAAATGATTTCGGTGCAACTCGGGCACCCCAACCTCCATCCTGGGATCTTCTGCAGTTTGCTCCAGCTGGCATAGTAGCTGTGTTGCACTGGGACGATCTTCAGGCTTCTTGGCAAACGGTAACAAGCGGGCGGGAACATGCTTTGAAGGTTTGAAGCAACTTCCTTTGTTTCTCATGAAGCCATGGCTGCACACTATCTCTTAGCTGAGGGTGTCCACCATTTGTGAGCACTGTATGACAATGTCTCGAAGAAGTACGTCCTGACGATTCAATGCGTAAATTGAAGCCCATCTTTCGTGTTGATCGAAGAGATTCAAAAATGTTCAAAAACCTTCAGTATTATCCATGATTTATGACATTTGAGAATCAGAATAAGGAGGAATCGGGAGTCCTTCACACTAAGCAAGTTGCGAGGCCATTTTCCAGCCCTGACCTTCTCGCAAACCTCACCTGCACAGCACACGGGGGGAGATTCGTCGACAATCTAGGACAGTATGCCAGGTCAAAGAGCACAACGAAGATTGGCCAAGTCATGCACAGACACTGTGCAGTGAAATGTGAAATTTCAACTCACTGAAACCAGTTGGATAGTCCGAACATCAAACACCCGCCCAACAGAAGCCCTGTCTACCTGCATTCCTTAGCACCAGGGCCACGGCAACAAGACATCCATAGAATCGTGGATCTGTTTCCTACTTCAATGCCAAATGCTCTTTGAACTTGACTCTCTGTATCGCAGAGATCTGCTATAGGACACGAGTTACGCATTGGGTAAGTCCTGGTCGAGCGAATTTTCCATGTGCAGCCGTGTGTCGCACACTCACTCCAAGGTTGCTCGCGGCCAATCATCTCCAGCAACACCATCCCAAAGGCATAAATATCTACTGCGGTACCATATTTTTCCTGAGTACACACAAGTTCAGGTGCTATGGATTTGTCCTTCATACATGCAAATGATTTGGTGTTTGCAAACTCACATAGTTCCACAAGGAATGCCAGCCAAGTGACATCATAGATTTCTGGTGCAATGAAATCAATGGTACGAGTACCGACAATAGATCTGTCACACATTCGTGGCAACAAAACGAGTCCAAGAGTCTCGCAAAGGCTCTTCAAATGTTTCTCAAAATGTGAGGAATTTAAGTGGACTCTCTTTCAATGTGCTTGGTTCCGCTTCTCTTACACATAAGTTGTATTTCAAGGATTCTTTTACCAGCTCTCTAATAGCTGCACCTGGCACACGAATTCTTGAGGGTAGTGGAGAGTCCCAAATCGCCGATCACAACACCATGATTTCCTCAAAAACAATAGAATGAACTCATTGTGATTTCTGCACTCACATCGCACAGGAAATATGACATGCCTTTCATTCGACTTGCCAATTTTCTTCGCGTGCCAAGTTGCCATTAGTGAAAATGTTGTCGCATTTCAGATCTCTGTGAATGACAGGATCTGCACACGCGTGCAAGTACTCCAGTCCTGCATTCAAAACCAAATGCCCAAAGGCAGGCAAGATGCTAATCAATGTGAGCAGAAAAAAAATGTAGGTATCCTGCCAGGATCTGACGGCACCAATTCTTGATGACCTTCTGCTCCAGTGGATCTTTGCTTCTCTCGATGTATTGCCGAAGCGAACCACCAGTGATGCGCTCAGTGATGAAGCAAACCTGATTGAAGCTCACCGCAATTGATTAAACTTGCATGGCACAGTGTCTTTTCCCTACAGTCCGCAGTTGCATTGTTTCCATCCAAGTCAACCATGCCTGCTGCTTCTCCTTATTGGTCCAAGCGCATTGAAATGCAATAATGTTGGGAGGCTGCAACGTCTTGAATATGTCGATCTCTTCTGAAATTCGTTCTTGGTCATTCCTGGGCAAAGAAATCTGGAGTCGATTCAAACCCGTGATTTACAACTGACAAGGCAAAGCTGCATCACTTTTGCACCTTCAAGATGCTTTCGAAAGTGTCTTCTATCTTCCGATACGGAATTTCAAAATTTGCAGTCAAGACCAGGCAAGGGTGCATGTTATCAGCCCATTGTGTGCGTAAGGCTGTTCGTGGCTGCATGGGTGCATATCTATTGACAAAGAAAAACGTGTATCATAGTGTAAGTGTAATAATGATAAAGATAATCATTTAAATTACAATGTATAAATATATCAATATGCTATGTATACAATCTGTACAAAGAAGTATCTGCACCTTTTCCATACAGTGCTCAAGGATTCGTAGTGATCGCATCTTATGTAAAAGCATGCATGGCATGCCATGTATGGGTTGGGTGCCTGCGTGAACAATTCAGTGTACCGTGTACCCGTTTGAGATCGCGATACTCAAACACTCCTCATGAAACTTTTCTTCTCAAACACTTTATCTCAGTTCTGTCCAAGTGTGAGACTCAGCAAAAAATTGTCTCAGTTTGAGTGAAAGTGTAACTGATCGTACGTGAATGCATGTGTGAATACAACGTGCAAACATGAAGTTGCGCATATGGAAGGGGGACGTGAATTTCTCAGTTCTTCTGTGTATATTTGAAGTCCGCGAGTCTCAATACATGGAGGAACATGCCTGAATATCCACTACTCTGCAGTCATATGACTTGGCATGTATATGTGACATCGTGTGTCATGCTAGCATTTACGACTTGAATGTGTGCGTGTGTATAGACTATACAATGGCTCTGCTCATAGAGAATTCAATATTCCCAGACAATTGCTCTTGCACCCTGACCTGTCTACTGTCGCTCTTCGACAGCCTTTACCACTGCCGCACAATGCTGGGCTTAAATCAGCAACTGTAGCGGCCGTGATCTTGTGGCTGACTGCAGATACCTCTGCGGTTGTGACTGTGCTGCAAGTCTTCTTGATTCGTCTTATTACTTGTAGATCTTGCCCTCCACCACATTGATGCCACCCTTTGTACTGCAAGTCCACATTGCGCCCTGCAGAAAGGCGTTCCTCCCATTTCCCTGGCCTCCGACCAGTGATGCGCACACCACCGAGGTTCCTTAGCAGGGTCCAGTGACACGAAATTTTAGGCAGGACACTCTCTTGACATTCTGGACACTTCCAACTTCCAAAATATGCCTTGCAAGTGCCCCAAAGAAGTCCCCAAAAGTGCCTAAAGATCCCTAAAGTATAATAGGTATATCGACAAAAATGCCTCTTCGTTCGAAAAAAACAAAACTGATGCACGTGCAGAGCACTCTGGCATCCATGTGTTTGGGTCCTTGATGTTGACGGGATAGAGGCCTATGACACCATGCAAATATTTCAACCTCAAATTTGATTTCAACAAAATGAAGAAAGTACTGTGATCTGAAATCAAAGCTTCCCCTCAAACAAGTCCATGACCACCTTGTAGAACTTCAACCTGGATGTGAAGATCTCTTCTCCATGCATGCTAACAGTCTCGGCTTTCGACTCTTCATAGAGCTCATGACGTGCCTTTCGTCCACTTTTGCCATTGATCACTTAGATCAAGAACTTGCATATCAACAAGACCAGCTTTCTGAAGGTCAAGAACGTATTGTTCTGGAGTAGTCACTGTTGGTGCTGAAACAACATTTGAAAGCCCATCCTTTTCCTCTTCTGTAAAGGATTTCCCTGGCTTGACTGCAAAGTCTTCGATCAAAAAAGTGCCGCCTTTCTTCGTGGCGTCAAAGCAGGCTTTCAACAAAGCAGGAGAAGTGAAGACATTTAACAAGGAATTTTCTAGGTCCCATTCAAACCGCGTCTAATGTTTGTTCGAAAGGAAGGTGCATCTGCTAAATTTATAGATCACAAATGAGTGTCATTCAACTCTGATTGGAGTGGACTGGCAACTCCTGACATGGAACTATTGGATTGAACTAGCAATCCCAAAACCCGGTCCTGTTTCTTTGCCCATCTTCTACAATGCATTCTCCACTGCTGCCACCCTCCAGTTGTACATTGCCTCCGTCATCCCTCCTCGTTAAGAGGAGAGGCCTCGCAGGGGTACTCTTGGAGCGGACGGCACAGCATGTACCCCACGAAGACGGCCGCTTCGAAAAGACCGGCCAAACATCAAGCGAGACATCTGGATAGAACCACTGACACTGCACAGGCTTGCAGGAATCCAATCAATGGTTGTTTCTGGTTCCCGTAAAAGGTGGTAGGTGGCATATCATCCCCCAATTGGCAGTATATACAACTTATATACCACTTATATATTGCCTTCTGGGGGTTGTATGCTACCTACCACCTTACGGGAACCAGAAACAACCAATTGATCCAAAGTCGAATGCTCAATTTGTTGAACTATGACTTGTCTGGTGGGAACACTGTATTTATATTTAGCAAAGTTTGAATACACAGATTGCATCTCTGCACTTTTGGTTAAAAAGCTGGAGCTCTTTTTGGTTAAAAAAAAAGCTGGAGCAAACGGAGAGTGCCAGCAACAAGTTGTTCAAACAAAACTTGCAGAGGTGAATCCTTCATACTCAAACATATGGCATCGGGTGAACTCAGCGTGGAGCTTGTCCAAGTTGTGGAGGGAGATGATATTCCATGCAACTTCCATACCTGAACTAAAAGCATGTCTCAGTGCAGTCTGAATAATTTGGCAATGCTGACTTCAACGTGTATCTTTGCAGTTCTGGACCTGTGACTTCGTGGGAGCCCAGGAAGACCACCTTGTAGGGGCCAGAACCAAGCTTCCGGTTGAAGCGAACAAAGCGACCCTCCGGCGACCTTTCAATCACCTAAGCGCATGCAGAAAGCTTTCTGGGGTTCAAGGCAAGCAAAACAAATGCAAAAGTAAAACCCGCCTCGTCTTTGCTAATGTTCCCCGGATCGTTGAAGGCTTGGCTTGCTCCAAAGTTCCCTCTTTGGTCTTCCTGAGGTGACGTTTTGATTTGACTTGATTCATCAAAATGACTAAAATAAAATTGCTACAGTTAGTAGTTAGTAGGGCTCAACATTGTTGGGCACAAAAATTGAGGTACCAATACTAAATATGACCATGTTGGGCTTTGGCACCCTAAGTGTGTTAATGCTGGAAAGCACAGCAGATTGCTATTCCGTCTTCCCCTTCAAGCGTTTCATGTTCCTGCACCCAGCAAACGTGAAAGTCCACACCCTACATGTACTAGCTTCTGCTATCATTCCTGGCACACATATACCAAACACCTGGCTCTACAAATAATTCAGCGCCAGACTCCTCAACACGACAAACAGTCAAAGTCAAAATTGCCCTTTGCAGTATGGAACCTTCGAACGTGGTGTAGACTTGCTCTTCTTCAAAAGACTTTCCATCTCCACCCGTCAAGCCATGAAAAAGTGTCAAGCCTCTGGGTTACTGTTGAGTGCAGAGGCCTCGCAAAAAAAAAGAGGGCGGTGCAGCACCTCAAAATGACGATACCTTTCTTCAATGCGCAAGCCATGTTTATATGAACAATCGTCATAATGAAAGAACCATCTCTATATTATACAATTATGTCAAACGTGTACCATGGTCTGTGAGCCATTTTACCATTAATCTAGATTCGTTGTACTGCATGTAAAGCCATCTACTAAAGCGGGAATACCCATCGCCTATGGGTAAACAGCCAGAGTTGAATGTATCAGGTGTGACACAAGCAGAGCAGGTGTTTTGGTCCCATATTGCCACGCTCATGGCTCCTGTTTAGAGTGACATTCCAAATTGTGCTGCGCTTATGAGCAGAAAAAGATCAAGGGGCGCATAGTGCAAAGGGATTATATATAATAATCCTAGTAACTAGGATGATTCAGATGGGACCTTTTACAGTAAATCAGTTGTCGCCTGCTTATCAAGAAAAACATGGCAACACTGGCAACAGAGAAGCCAGGACTAAACTGCTTTCACTGATCTACATGTTCTTGACTAAAAACGGCTTTGCCTTCGTCGGTTCCCATTGCGCATCAAAAACGCAGACATATTAGGGACGAGTGTGAGTGGCAAATCATCCAACCACGACTTGACGTCAAACCTGAAGATGGAACTTACCACTCAGAAAAGGAGAAAGGTTGTAAAGCACACAAAGAAAACAAAAATTAGTATGGTACTATCTGTTTTTTTTCTGCCGTTGACTTTTTTACTTCGATTGACGGAGAAAAAAACGATCAAACTTCACGCATTGGTAGGCCCTTCCTTGCCTTCGCTGTTGCAGTTTTGATGGCCTTGGCCGATAGGAAAAACCAGGCAAAACTATACCGATGGTTGACCACATCCAAACACAACACAAGATGCACCGGGAAGACAAAAAGGAACGGCAGGTGTCGCTTACCAAGGGGATCTGAACATCTTAAAGCACAATTCAAAACTAAACTGAGCTTGGGACGCCCAGGATTCCGCTCATGGCCACAAAATTCTGAAAAGCAGGATCTCGAGCCAAAACTCTGCGACAGAGAGTGAGCTCTTGGTTGGCCATGTTGGCCCCAAATTCGTGACCATGGTCTGCATGGCTAAACTTCTAGTCGCCTTTGCGAAATCCAATATCTTCGTACATAGCTGCAGGTGCTTGAACATTCATGCAAGTCCAATAGAAATGCGATAGGACTTTTATCTTGGAGACTCTCGAACCCTGTTGACGCATTTCGGCGACTTGGAATCTTTTTTTTGCACGACAGCAGTGCATCTTAAGATCGGAACTGCCCAGAGTCCGCATGCCAACCATGTGATCTTTGACATGGCACTTCCAACGAAATTCACCGATCGACCATAGTTATATTCGATATTCGTTTGTATTTTTACAGAATTATTTTAGTTTGTATTTTTACAGGTGTTCGGTTCAAGGATTGTGTAGTTTCCCTAGTGGTCCACGTTCTTGTCCGTTCCCTAGTGATCGTTTCACGTTTCACGGGCACTTGCCCTACTGGTTGAGGGTTCTCGTAAACCCCGAGTGATTGTGGTTAAGGGTCAGCCGCTGCCAAAACCCTGTCAAGCGAACTTTGCATTTCTACTGCTGTGCGCTGGACTTGCAAGTGCTCTGCAATTGTGCATCACCTTATTTATCTTGGCACAACGTTGGATTACCTGGTGCGACCGGATATTTTTGGTGGCTTGACGTGCATGATCTTCTGGTGCTTTTTACTGTGGTTGCAACTTCTTCGTGGTCACGATTCTTTCGGAATCAAGGCGGAGGAGAGAACGCAGGCAAAGAGCATTGGCAAGACATCAGTGGTGGTTAGTCAAACAAAACCACCTGAAGCCCAGCAAGAAGACGCTACAGGCCTGGTACGCCACGCTGGCGGCGCATCATTCACGGGACCCACGGTTGTTGAAGAGCATCAAAGCTGCAATGGCGAGTGCTTCCAATACCGAATTGGTGCCCTGGAAATGTTCTTGCATGAGGCTCAACAAGAAGACGGCCGAGTACTGCGGACAATGTGGGAAGCACTGGACAAAGGTGCAGGGTTTGCAGGAAAGCCAATGGAACAAATGGAGTCAATGGGAAAGATGGGAGAATCGCCCAACGGCTCAGGAAAGGGAATCGTCTCAGAAAGCCAGGAGTGCTTCACGACGCAGAAAAAACAAAGGAGGCAAAGGAGCTGGCAAAGATGGATCCAGGAAAGGCAAAGATGCAGAATGTGGACAACCATTTGCATTGCCATCGCCATTTGCGAACTACCAGTCTCCGCCGACTTCAACTACACCGTGGGTTGGCGAAGCACAAGTGCAGGAAGCATCACCATTCCAGCCCTCGCGGTCCTCACAAGTGACAGAGTTGGTGGCTGCTCTCAACAAGGCTTATGGTACCCGGGAACAAATGCCGCAGATGTGCGAGAGTTGGTAGACAAGGTGGCTCAGCAAAGTTCCAAGAACATAACGAAGGAACTGCATACGGAAATCTCCAATTTGGGTCGAGCAAAGAAAGCTTTGGTCGAGATAAGCTTGGACCCAGCACCTCAGAGATTCAATTGCTATGTGGAACAAACAACTGCAACAGTTCACAGAGCACCAGGCAATGTTGTTGGAGCGAGAAGGACGTGCAATACGCGAGATCCAGTCAGCAACACGTGCCATACAGGAGCTGAACAACAAAGCAGTTGGAGGTTCCGACAAGACCTTCACGCCCTCCATGGGAAAGCAGCCTGGAGGAGCCCAAAAAGGACCAGGAGGCAGAAGATCTCAAGCACAGCTGCACAAAGTTCTGGCAGATTGCGCCAAGGCTATTGGAGTCGAAAGCAAGGAAGGATTGAACTCCAAAGAAGACATTGTCACAATAGATTCGGACAAAGAAGATTTACAAACAAGCAAGCGTGCAAGGTCCACAGAAAAGGGAGACAAAGGTACTTCCTCGTGATCAAGGGCCGCATCGAATCATGTCTCAAGATGAATGAGCGATGCAAGGGCCAACGGAAAGTTTGCTTCGATGTGGTTGAGGCCTACGATCAAGGAAATCATGCAGCAGGCCACGTCTTAGCTTTTCTGCCCTTGCCAGCCTTTGACTTCAAGAATGAAGGAGGGGGTCTGGCAAGTCACATGGTTTTTCCCACATCACAGTGGAAACCGAATGCAGACATTGAACTGGACTTTGACGATGATCTACCAGTTACAAACTCATCGGAAGAAGAAATGGTGCCCCGTGCAGACACCTTCCCCCTCCGGATTGGCGCAACAGTCCGGAACTTGCCCAATAGACTGGATAAGTTTATTTTTTGTCTTTTTAGTTAATTTTTATTTTTTAACTTTAAAATAACCGGCCGGTAAAAAAAAATAATCCGAAAAAATAGCCGACGGAGGGTTATTTTTAGGAAAAAAATAACCGAAAAAGATAATTTTGCGAAACTTGGAAACCGGAAGTTTATAGGAAGTTTCTAGTAAACTGCTAGGTGTAAACGTGGCAGTTTGCCAGCACTTTTGTAGCAGTTTCCCAAGAGAAAAGTAGCACTTTGGTAGTAGTTTGATTTGGTACTTTGTGGAAGGGGTGCAAAAAAACAAATTTTGTGTAGCAGTTTGCCCTTCCAAAAGCCAGCAGTTTTCTCGCAGTTTGCTAGCAGTTTCCGTCGGTTATTTTTAACTATTTAGTTAATTTTTATCTTCGAAGGTTATTTGAAAAGATTATTTTTCCGATTATTTTTTTCGAAAAAATAACCTGCAGATAAGATAAAAAAATAACCGTCGGAAAAGTTTATTTTTATCTATTTAGTTAATTTTATTTTTTGTCTTATCCAGTCTATTGGGNCGAAAAAATAACCTGCAGATAAGATAAAAAAATAACCGTCGGAAAAGTTTATTTTTATCTATTTAGTTAATTTTTATTTTTTGTCTTATCCAGTCTATTGGGTTGGTCGTGCACATGGTGACCGTGCACTTTCCACTGGAACGGATGGACATCTTACCATCAAGTTCACGACTTGGTTTGTCGATCATGGCAGGCATCACTGGCATCAAGATTCACGTCCACTCTCAATCAGGCCTCAGATTATTTCATTGTTGCATCACAAGCTAAGAAAGCTTTGGCAAGAATACCTGGGGAGACGGGACAGGATCAAGTATGTCATCGTGACTCCTACACCAGGTAACCTTGGAAGGAGAGGACAGGACTATTCATATCATTGTTGAAAAGAATAGACCTCATCAAACAGAGTGGCAGCCGATCCTATTTACTCTACGGCCCATAGTGCATGGTATACCACAAGATGCTGATCGTTTTGCAATTTTGGTTCACCAAGTCATCACCAGAGAAGGCCTCCAGTACTCCCTGAACATCGGATGTGACCCAGTTCATATGATGGTGCCTTCAGGTCGACGCCAAGGTTGGCTCCAAGCTCATGAGGAAAGGGTTGTTACTGGTGGACAGCATATCCCAATTTGGTGGGACCTTTGAAGGCGGATTGAGACACCGCAGGAAGAAGAGGTTGCACTATTCCAATTGATGTCAGCACCAAGCTGGAGTAGGAAAACAAGATTGAACAATGACCCTGAAGAGGATCATTTGCAATTGAGCGCTGCTCTTGCAGATGGACACCAGTTTCAGGTCAGACCACCCACCCCAGAAGGTGGAACAATGGAGAGAACAATGAAGGATACATCGATGAGTGCTTGGACACTGATGGCCCTCATGGGATTCCGAGGTGGTGATACATACTTACGGCCTCATGGGGTGGCACATTGGAACTCGAAGTGGAAGAGTTGAGAGAGTCAGCAGCAAGACGTTGAGTGAAGAAGTTCAACGACTTTGGCCGGAGATTATTCTTGCACCACGGAACATCCTCAATGCATGCATTGACGAGGGACAGAGCTGAAATACATGTGATCGTCGAGTTCTTTGATGGCAGGTTGGAACGACACGGTCAACAGCCTTGTTTGAGGAGAACATTCAGTTTTCAACTTGAAAGTCCCAACATAGAAGCTTTCTATATTCCGAGTGAAGTTACCCGCAATGGAATCCTCTACCATGGGGGCTACGATGATGTTTGCAGACCGTGGCAGCAGCACAAGTGTTCCGTGAGGGTTGACAACTCCATACTAGTTGCAGACGATAGATCACAACTGCACACAGGTACCCTCATTGACATTTGGATTTA
The DNA here is from genome assembly GCA_000507305.1 of Breviolum minutum Mf 1.05b.01. Taxonomy (NCBI): domain Eukaryota; class Dinophyceae; order Suessiales; family Symbiodiniaceae; genus Breviolum; species Breviolum minutum. The sequence continues at coordinate 3,905 of DF244076.1, read as the reverse complement.
TGCTTTGGAGGAAGATGATGCGGTGAACTTCATGCAAAGACATATGGAGACTCACACCCCGGAATCAGTTGAGGAAGAGCAGATATGGACTACATTGCACATGCCAGAAGAACCGTTGCCAGTTTCATTGAGTGTGGGCTCTCTGACAGTTCTGGAACAGATTAACAAGGAATGGCGGGATGTGGGGAGAACACATGGATTTACCGCCATACATGATGTTAACGAGCCACCCGATGATCTGGCCACTGTTACTTCCAGGACGGTATTGCTCGAACATCCATTTGATTTGACGTTGAGGTTGGCCCCAACGGATGTTTTGGCCTTGATTGACGTGGAGCTCATCAACCCCAGTATTGCAATGGACAGGTTCACGCTGAGACAGGTGTTCTGGATACGACATGCCATGTCCCACAGCACCATGCTCCACTTCCTTCTAGCATACGAGAGATGTGTGAAAAAAACACGGACATTAGGTGCACACTGACTCACAACAAACAGCGTTGGGATAGCCGTGATGACAGCTTCTACGTGATGGCAAATGGAGACTATGTGCATTTACAAATCACAAGTGGAGCAGGCACTGGTTGGGTCGATCTATTGGAAACACTGAGACATACAGAACGTACATGTTCAGAGAAGGTCGGTCTATGGTAGTGACTCACCCACTACGATTGAGCCTGATGAAGAACAGGATACCTGCAACATGTTACAAATTGGAGAAGTGCAGAGGACGTCTAGTGGCCCAAGCACGGCTCCTGCGTCGTGGTCCCATGTCTCTGACCGCTGGTGCTCACCTCAGGAGCCGTGCCCAGGTTCACAACAGACGACTGTGCAGCTTCAACTTGATCATCTGGTATCCAAGACTCCCGGAGTGAGAGTAGATTGCACAGAAGTCATTGAACTCAAAAGAAAGCTACTGCTCGTTGACATACCGATGCTTCAAGGCTGGCAACATGTTATCAAGTGGCATGAGACCACGCAGGCGTTCATGAAGCATTGTTTGCCATGGAATGGAAGTGTAGCTTTCAGATATGATGTTTATACGGATGGTTCATCGAAATGGGACGGGAAGTGCGAAGTGCTGGAAGTGGTATTGTCACAACAGTGCATAATCCAAACGGGCACGAGCTGGTTGGTATTGATGCGGTTGTTTTGAACAATGGAACCACGGCTCCAGAATCGTAATCAGCTGCCATGCTCATTGCGAGTGTCCGGGGTCTTCAACTTGCACTACGACACCCTACCCACATTTGTCCCTTTTGGCTTCGTTTCCATTTTGATTGTACATCTGCTGGCTATACGGCAGCAGGGCAATGGCAAGCCAAAACTCATCATCAGTAGCAATCACTCACCAAAGCCATCATTTATGCAATTGAGGAAATGCACGGTGGTGAAGCAGTTGAATGGGTCCATGTAAGAGGCCATAGTGGTGATCCACTAAATGAGGCGGCTGACGCAGCAAGTTGGGCTGCTGCTTGTGGATGGACTCGGTCATCGACTATCCAACACTGGATGCAACTTCTTGGAGGAAATGGAGATGTCCAAGAGGCAGTTCATTGGCTATGGCTCTTATTGGCAAGTGAGTCTCGTTCGTTAGCTGGACAAAGGCTTGATGAAAGAAACAAGTGCTGGTGGTTAACGGACAACATTCACTCCCCAAATTCCAAGAAGCTATCGGTGGACCGACAAATGATAAGTTTGGTGGACCCTTCCGAGTGAAAATGGCCACAGCTAACGTATTGACTCTTCATCCACACCGGCATGGACAACATGGTGTTGGTCCTAGTGCGAGAATGGACAGCTTGCTACGACAAGCTGCAGAAGCAAATTATATGTTCGTCGGCATCCAGGAAAGCAGATGCAAAGGACAAGGCCACAGATTCACCGATGAATACCATGTGCTCTCAGGTCCAGCAACTTGCCGAGGTACAGGAGGCGTTCAGCTATGGGTACGACGGCAAACAGTCACACCAGAGGGGAAGCTGACTGTTGGTGTAGGTGATCTTCGCATTCTCAAAGCTACGTCGCGCTAATTGCTTGTGAGACTGTCGACAAGTTGGGCAAATTGGATCATTGTGGTAGGCCATGCCCCTGACAACAAAACAGAGACAGACACAGAAGAATGGTGGAGACTGCTATCCGTACCAGCTCGGTACAAATCATGGCCGGTATTTGGATTACTGGATGCCAACGCTCATGTTGGTGAAACGTTCTCAGAGCATGTTGGAGACCATGGAACAACGAATCAGGAAAACGCGAATGAACGAGCATTATGTGAGTGGCTTCAGCAACACCAGACGTTTCTACCACAAACCTTTGAAACAACACATACAGGACCACATTGGACATGGGAGCATGGCACTGGCTCCAAAACCAGGATTGACTATGTTGCCATTCCAAGCGTCATGGAAGACATGGAAGTGATGTCAGGACATGCCACTGATTGTGATATCACGCTCAAACGGGTTGAACATGTGGCAGTACGAGTGGAATTTATGTTTCGCCCGCAACTATCCAAATCAACCCATACCAGTCCTGTGGGGTCGGGTTTTTGTGGGGCAGGAAAATTAACCAATTCCTGCCCCACAAAATCTGCCATTCCCCTTCAAGGTGCGATCTTGAAAGGGGCAAAACCTTTGCACCCCTCCCTTTCTGAGCTCTCAGCCTTCAAAGACGTCAAGGAAGAGCCAAGAAGTGTGGTATGGTCCACAGATGTGCACACGCATGCGCAACACCTTGCTACATCATGGAGTGCATTCCAACAGCACCACGTGGCAACCAAGACCACACAGGTTCGCAGGAAAACTCATATGTCAGAAAACACGCGGGAACTGATTGGATTCAAAAAAGTTGCTAGGAAGAGATGGACCAACATTCTCCGTGAAACAGGACGTGCCACTCGTCGTCAAATTTTCATGGCTTGGGCGAACAGAAATTTGGATCCAGGATTGCACCAACCATCGCCCTCGCTACGTTGGCTGTAACAAGTGGACCACAGCATTGCAGTTGCCCAATCACAATACCAGCAAGTGTGCCGAGCAGTTGTTCAAGCAGTTCGTGCTGATGATGCCAACTTCTACAAACAACTGGCTAGTAGCACTGGACAAGTGGCTGCAGATGAAGGTGTAGGAGGCCTATGGAAGCACATAAAGCATCTTTTGCCTCGACAAATTCACCGAGCACGCACCAACTTGCGATGTGTTGGACCTACTATGGAGGCTATGTTGCAACATTTTGGTGACTTAGAAGCAGGGGAAGCTGTAGATTATGAAGATCTAGTCCAAAGATGTGCTGCCGAGCAAGAGAAGCACGTGATGAGCTGCCGTTGGCAGCATTAGAGCAACTTCCCAGACGATCAGAGGTTGAAACCAAGTGCTTAGCAGTGAGGACTGGCAGAGCGCCAGGCATTGACGGCATCACCCCTGATACCATCAAACAATGGGCACCAAAGGTTGCAGATAATCTCTACTTCCTGTTTCTCAAAGCATGGGCCTCTGGATGTGAACCGATTCAATGGAAAGGAGGTATCATGCATCCCATCTCGAAGAAGCTACAACCTTCAGAACGAGCACAGGACCATAGAGGGATTGCAATTTTGGAAGGGTTTGGCAAGAGATATCATGCAATTTTGCGAAGCAGGTTGATGAAGAGTGTGCAGAGCATACGCCAAAGTGGACAATTTGGCGGGTATGCAGGACAACAGTGCCTTTTCCCAGCTCACACCCTTCACACAACAGCTATGTTGGCGAAGCATCAACTTCCTGATGGTGCCTTGTTCATCGACATCAAAGGCGCATTCCACTGCCTCCTCAGGGAATTGGCCATGGAGTCTAGAGATCAGTTTCCCCGACGTGTACAAGAAGTGTTGTTGCAGGAAGGGTTCAACTTGCAGACGTTAACTACCC
>DF244075.1:17518-31079 GCA_000507305.1 Breviolum minutum Mf 1.05b.01 | reverse complement strand
TCTTTTCAGTTTCTGTGTTTGTTAGTTTGTTTCCACAGCATGATGACTGCTGCTGCTACTATCCAGGCAGTCCTACGTCCGGGAGATCGAGTCTTAGAGCTGCTCAGATGGCAAGACTTTGACACTCCCGAAACCCTAGCAGGGACAAAAGCCCAGTGGGTGGGAAGATTAGTTGCACAGTTATTGTTTTTGTTTTCAGGGACCTTCAAACCATATGCCTTCCTTTTCGGAAGGCATATTTTTGAATATTTTTTGAATTCTATTTGGGGCGATTTTCATGAGTTTTTTCGGGGGTTGTAGTGTTGCAGAACATATCCATTTGTCATTCTGAAGCATCGATGTTTGCTGCGTCAAGGGTGAAGGTAGATGGAGCAGTCCCAGAAACAAAACTTGAGGAGAGGGCCCAAAAAGGATCACTGCCACGGGAGGCTAGAAACCCCACAACTGGTCCAATGTGCTGACCAATGCATGTAGATATAGACAGCTCAATGTGTGTGTTTGTGTATCGTCGTACAAATTGTTTGAATCGTATGCAATATGATGTTGATAGTTTTGATCGTATTACTTCTAGAATGACAGCTCATAGGAATTCATAAGACATATAGAAATGAGAGCAACACGGTATACATCGCGTATACAGCGGCTATAGATGCATCTCGCCGAACCCGCCGCCTTTTTACCATGGCTTTCGCCTAGCCGAGGTTGGGATGCTTCGTGGGATACTCTGCCTTACTCATGGCTCAGCGTTTGAGGTGCAGATTTTTGGGCAAAGTTCAGCAGCTTTCCTTTGTGGGGTTTAGACCTTGCCACGAAAAACGCCAAGAAAAACACAGTGAGTTGACCTAATAGATGCAAAAAATGATATACATATATAGAATTATAGAAATGCATATATACAATATTTATATATATACACAAAAAATACATGTATACAGGATACATAGCTCGTATTCCTGTCATCAGATCGCCATGTCATTGCTTCCGGAAATTCGCCGTTCCGCTGTTCGTTCGATGGAGGGTAAGGTTGTCTCACTTGAATCACAACCTCCCCCACCAAAACCCGAAAATTAAGATGTTTACTTCCAAAATGGGAGGTTTGGTTCAAAGGAGTTTCCTTTTCAATCAGGTGATTTTCAGGAAAACCATCACCAGCGGTTAAACTAACGACCTGAGTTGTTGGTTGAACTCAACAGGAAGCTGGGTGGTGGAGGAAGAATCATCTCCTGCGAGCTCAATGCGGCTTCTAGGCTACAAATTGGCGCTGGACACCCCCGAAGTTGAACAGTTCGCCCCTGAAAAATGGTGGGAAAGGAAGACTACCCGCCTTTCCTATTGGGAAGGTAGGTAACTTTTGACATTTGAGGGGCGAAGTGTTAAACTTCGGGAGGGGCCCCGGTCGACTTTTAAGTCGTATGAAACTTTGCTTTATCAAGATATCGTCCCATGATTTTTTTTTTAAAGACCGTATCTAAACTTAAGATGTTTTTGAAGTTCCAAGTATATCAATATCAGTGTATGCGAACTCTAACATGAAGCCAACAACCTCCCAAAATTTACCAAGGATACTCTCGAATTTGTCAGAATCACACTGGCCATTTTCCATGAATGTCCCAAATTTCCCAGATCATTTCGTACCCAACATTCCAATTTTTGTTCCTATTTTGGCTTAACTAAACCATATGACTCAACCGTTGAAGTGCCACGAACCCGAGGTGAGTGCTTTGGTGGCCAGGGAGTTGATTCATTGGGCAAAGGCAGAGGAAGTTCAGGCGAGAAAATGAATTTTCAGGGCGAAATCCCTTTGTGCTTGGCGTAGATATCAATGATACCTATCAGATTCCATCAATCCATCTACAAAATTTGTTTGGACAGGTGATACTGTATTTGTTTGTTCAGGTGGTTTATATCTATAATTGTATATCATTATATAATTATAGTTGGATCTATGTATATAGATTGTTTGTTTGTGTGTCTAAGTGCCTCTGCATACCTACCTTTCTTTGCCTCTTTTTGTCTCTATACGCAGGGAAATTATGTAAACACACACACACACAAAAACACCACATACAGTAGTATTGTGATGCTAGACAAAATTGATTATATATATGCTTACATTTGTATATATATGTATATATATATATTGTGTACACAGACATGGATTTTTGACATATCCTAAGTAAGAAGGAAACTTTGATATACTAAATCAATTACAATACGTTTATAGGTCTCATGATTCCATGAATATCACCACATCAGACATGTCCAGACATCAAACCATCTCGAAACCCCGTCTCGGCTTCCATTGGCTCAAAGTCGTGGCGGGCTCCCCGGCGGTTTGGCCGAAGTGCGACCGGTTTGGTGTTTTTTTTGTTGGTAGCGTTTGCACCTTCTTCACTACAAAGTTGGGCAAGAGGATCCGGAACATCTTGCAAACAAAAACACCTTTCAAAACACCCTGCATCTCAGAGATGATTCTAACCTTCACATCTTTTGTCATGGAAGTGTGGTGTTTTTTTTTCCAGGCATTGAATCAAGAAGTTATGATAGAGTGTGTCATGGATGTGTTCAAATTTTAGTTCGATCATTTCAAACTTTGCTTGGATTCTCTCAACAAGCTTGGAGAATTCGGAGCGTTATTATCAGCCCGGAACATTCGCGACGACCACAGGTGATCTTTGATTCTGGGCACTGAATTTGTATTGATACACGGTTGGTTGGTTAGTGTTTCCAACTGGGTACACCCTGAAAAATGAAGGGCTGGAACACAATTTCATGGAGCTTTGGTTCAGATGATTTTCCTTTGCAAATGGGTGACTTTTGGGTTCCAGCCGTTCATTATCAGGGCTGTAGAACGTCTCCCTTTATAAATCGATCCTGTGAAACAAACAGCCTCCGAAATATCATGTCATTGGACAAAGACCACTAAATTTATAAACCAATTCTGCTAACCAGTTGAACATGTTGTTGAGATATAATTCGTCGATATCCCGGATCCCACGAATCACGGTATTTCAATCATCCCCATGATTTCAGATGATTTCTTGAGGGGGCTTCCTTCAGCAAGTATCTCAGGAACTGGTGGAGGTGTTTTCCATGACCCTCCAGGGCGTGTGCAAATCCTTTAATGGTCACCAGTCATGCAAGAAACAGCGACTTTTTTCGTGGGGAATGGGGTGAAACGTTGAAACATCACATCCAAACTTGCCACTGGTGGGTTTTGACTTACTGAAATTCCCGTCGTCAGTGGATCAAGTGTTGTTTTGCCATGTTTTGCCATATTTTTGGGCCGCCTTCTGGGGGAACTGGGGGCGATGTGATTCGAAGAAATTCCCGGGACTTCCCCAAATAGATCTTTAAATATCAAATATATCACCAGTTGGCACGTGTAACACCATGGCGTTTTTTCGGATGCCCACTCGTATCCCTAAACACTGTAGGTTGCCAACCTACAGTCCCTTTCTATCCCTTTTTGATGTCCTTTCCGGATGAAGGGTATGGTTGACCCCAACAGCATCTCTTGCACCTTTCATGGCGGAAAAAAAACCATCGGCTCTCAGGTGCAAAAGGTTGGGGCTTCATTGACTTTGGTGGTACAGATATCTTCGTTCATATTAAGGCGGGAGAATCTTCGGGGTTGCCGCTTGCGCGGTTGGGGTGTTTCAGGGAGTTTCAAGAACCGGTGGCCAGAGAAATGTCCCATCAAAATCCAAGTATGGAGTTTTTTGGAGGTTTCAGGATATATGTTTATTGGGAAAGAAAGTGATGGAGATTCTATGGTTTCTTGTTGGGATCCAGGATATGCCAGGGGGATTGGTTTGATACTCTATGTGTTTAGTATCCACAGATTCTCAACCAACCGTCTTTACTTTGATCAGTTGCCTGATGTCGTTACAACCAACCAACCAGAAATCTTTCAACATTCCGTCCTTGGGGAATGCTTTGGACCAATCACTTGCGGATGAGTCAAAGAGTCCAAGACCAAACAAAAAGGTGGCTAGTCTTTAGGATGGTCCCATGGATTCAGGATTCCCTAATTACTACCAATGGGCAAGCCGTTTGGTCGACTTGGACTTCCAGGGGATGAGTAAAAAGGTCCGGATTTTTCAAATGCAGCATTTGCGACGTGGCAGGATTGTTTAGGAGACAAGCAGCCAACGCGTGGAGATCTGTTAAGCTTTGACATGGAACAGCTTCTTGGTGAAGGTTGGGCACGTTGATGGTTAAGAAATCTGGCAAACTCACCAGTTGAGGTTGGTAATTTATCCCATTATTTATAGGGTTTTATTTTATTTATAGGGTTTTATTTTATACATCCCAGGTGGTGGATGTTCCATGAACAGTAAGTGCTGGGGTCTAAACTGCCGTTATGAAACCCGGATGATAGGGGATGATAAACTCATCAACCCAATAGTAGGGTTTATATACCCAATCCCGTAGGGTTTGTATACCCAATACAAAGATTCCCTATTAAAGGCTGGGATGACCATCCCCAATAAAAGGAGTTGATGGACCCTGGCAGAATTGAATGATCGATCAGTGCCTCCCAACCAGGCCAGCAAAGGTCTATGCATGATCCTTTGTATGTGAGCAATCATTGATGATATGCTTTTTTTTCACCGTGTCGGACGTATTTGTTTTCGGTCCACCGAAAACAAAACCGATAACTAATTCCGAACTGACTTTGTTTCAAGCATGCATCCCTAGGTGGTGGTTTCAAATACTGTATATATTACTTTCACCCCTATTTGGGGAGGATTTCCAATTTGACTAATATTTTTCAGATGGGTTGAAACCACCAACCAGATCCAAGTGGTCATATTGATTTTCGATCCCTTCGAAGATTTATAAGCTACACCCTGGATGTCTAAGGAACAAGAACAAACCAGGTCAAATGCAAGCAAAGAATGTTGTCGGAGGCGGGGTTTTGCCGGGGAAGGGATGATTATAGGGAGCTGACAGTCTGACCTTACCCCAAATTTTGTTGGTTTTAAAGGTTTGGGTCTAGGTTTGGAAAAAAAGTCTGCAAATTAAATGATGGAGCAATTGAAGGTTGGTGCTGAATTGCGCAGTTTCGATAGTGAGTACGAATGGGTTGAACATTTTGTGAATTGAAACACCAAAATTTTCGGAAACTGCCATTTTGAAGCCAGTGCAAACCTTCCTTGCCTTAGATTTTTATGGGAAACTCCCTATGAGAGGTCTCATTTGCTGTGTAGGACATGGATCTTACACCGTGTAATCATTGAGTTCCTTCCCAACAAGATTTTAATTCTTCACATTCTCCAGCTTGTTTTATTACTTTTCATTTTTTTCCATGAAGATTTCGGACTTCAGAAAACAAAATGACAAAACCTGCAACACCTGCCTTATATATATATATATATGCTAAATCTACCAACAGTGCATATGATTCCCCGTGTAACACAGGATAGCCCTTCTGCCAGGCTCAGCCCCTCGAGAACCTCCAGGAGGAGGTGGAGGTTGGGGGATCGGACATCCACAGCGATACCGGGGTTTGGGGATGGATGCATGGATGGATGGATGGATATGGTGATTTGATGTGATTTGTGGTCCTTGCTTTATTTTTAAGAAGCTTGTTTTGAAGTTGGTTGTTGGTTGGACCTACATTTTTGGAAGATCAAGTTGGGGAAAGGTCCATATCATCACAAACACCTCCCCCCGAGATGGACGACTTCACAACTCGATATCTGGAACCATGGGGAAAGGGCTGTGTTGGAACGATAGTAACGTCTCGTTTGCATCCTCAAAACGACTTTGAACATGAAGATTTATATAGTGAATTAGAATGTCAACCTTGTAAAGCTCACAATTAGATTATACAGATGATTTAATGACTCATGCATCACCATACACTAGAAACAGTGATTATTTGTAATGATTGATGGAATCATCACAACGACAACCACAACATACGAACAACATACATTATACAACCAAAATCATATTATTACAACAATTGTATGTAGTCTAGTTGATATAATCATCAATAAATCATTTGGTGGAATTAAACAACTAACCATAATATGGGTGTTTCCTTCAATGGTGGTACCCCCCAAGTCACACCCCAAAATGATCATTTTTAGTAGAAAAAACCCATGGTTTGTTGGGGAAACCCACCATTTTTAAGGAAACCCCCCCTCCCCATATCGAAGCCAAGCCGGAAAATCATAACTCCACTGGATCCTCACCACCACGAGCAATCTGTTCAGGCCTACCTGGCATAGATGCCGCTGCAGCGAGCTTTGGTCAACTGGATCCTTTCAGCATGGGAGCCTTGGGTGGACTGGGAGGCGTAATGACACCTGGCATTACACCACAAGTGGCGCATGTACCAGGCATGGATGGTTGGTTTAGGGGAGCCCGGCGGGTTGTGGATGTTGTGGATGTTGAGGTTGAAGAGTTATGTTGGTTGATGGTTGATGGTGATGGGCCGATGGGTGGTGGTGAAGTGAAGGTTGTGAAGTTGTTGAAAGATGCTTGGAAGTAAGAACTTGGATATGATTCGACAGTAGGTTGATTTTTGAGGTTTGGCAAATTGCTGAAATAATTCTTTCACCCGATTGCCTGGCGTAACAAACGGTGGTTCCCCTGTGGAGATGATCCAATTTGACGAGCATATTCTTTAGATGGGTTGGTGAAAAAAACCACCAACTAGTGACGTCTTTTTTTGGGTTCGTCCGACTTGCGACCCATTTTCAACCTTGAGATCACCTCAAGCAAGGTTAGTTTTTGAAAAAGTCACAAGGTGCAGCAGACACCATCAATGCTGATCACTCAAGGTCTAAGATTTTTGATGGCGAGATTTTGAGAAGATTTTTTTTTGGGAAAGTAATATTTCCCTCCCAAAAATGGTTGATTCAGAATGGAAGATGGGCCATGATTTTCGCCATTTATGCCATATTGTCTTGGGAGGTGCGGTGTTACCATCTGGAGTACGTCACCAAGGAGTCGTAAAGGCCACGACTTGATGTTTGGGCTGGATATTCTATATCATAGTAATACTGTTGATGGTTCAGAAATCCTGTACCAGTTGAGGTTGGTAATTTTCCCCATTATGTACAAGGTTTTATACATCCCATGTGGTGCAGGACTTCTTCCATCAACAGTAGTATATAGTGTTGTTGGTAGCTGATAGGAGAGCTTGAAAATCAGAAGGTTGGAACATGTGACACAAGGTTGATGTGCAGAAAACTTGCAACAACGACAATGAGGTACAGTAAAACAAACGAGAACGTTGAGCATTTCCTTGAACCCCTGTAACACGATGAAGAAGAAAATGATGGCAACACGAAAAGGTTTTATTTAGAGAATTTCCACTTTTTACAAAGGAGACTTCTGGGGTGTGCTCACAGACAACATCCATTTGATGCGAGATTTGTTTGAAACAGGAGATTGAAGTTTCAGTCTTAGGTTGCAGAATTTTTTGCACCTCGACTTGCCATGTACAACTGTCAATCTTGACACAAATATTCCCATAGCCTTGTTGACATTCAAACTGCGCTTCTACAGTTTTTTTTCTGCAGTTGCGCCAATTGAACAATGGATTTTGATCCAGAATCCAGAAACATTCCCTTACCATCCATGTATGGTATATTTACCTACATTTACCATGTTTTACCATTAAAAACAACTAAATGTAGGTAAATATACCATACATGGATGGTAAGGGATTCGCTCACCCTTCCCTTTGCCTTGAAGATGTTTCTCGTGTCAAAAGAACGCCCAGGCATGGAATGCCGAAAAAGGCTTTGGTTTTGCGAACGTGTCCCGGCGATAAATTACTGCTGCGCTGATCAGATTTTGCCCTTAGTTGATAGCCGAACTTGAAATTTTGCAGGAACCCAAAACAGGGAAATGGTTCCCTGTTTTTTTTGGATGTTCTTGAATGAGTCGTTATTCAAGAGGATTTCTCCACTTCCTGGTGCGGGCCTTTTATCATCTTGAGCTTTTCTCAATTTCTTACAGGAGATTTTTCAGGTCGGTTGTCATTTCTCGAAACTGCAGCGCAATTTGTAGAGCCCGGAGGCAACGTGGTTATTCACAGTGGCAAAGTGACAGTTTGGGTTCGTGATGTATTTTGGCATTGTATACATTTATAAAAAAGATTTTCGCATATTCTAGGAATTTATAGGATCTGTGACATATGTACCATGAGCCCCCAAACCCATGAAAATAAAGGTTTTGGCCACCTAAAAACAAGGTTATTTACCATAAAACCCTCTAAAAATGTAGGTTTGGGGGGCCCATGGTATATATATTTGCAATTCAACACATTGTCTAGGTGGTGGTTTCAAACATTTTTTGTTTTCACCCCTATTTGGGGAAGATTTCCAATTTGACTACTATTTTTGAGATGGGTTGGGTCAACCACCAACTAGTTGTACTTTTTTTGGGATCTTTGCATGCACGTTGCAATGCAAAGTTTGCTTGACAATCCCAGGTCGAAGGTTGTCCGTAGCTCAGTGCGTTTCACAGAAAAAGCACCTGGCCGGTCCCTACCCATAGGATCCATGGGAATGGTATATTTACCTACCAATTTACCAGAAAAATCAACTAAACATATACAATATGTATATATATATATATGTTATATATGGATCCTATGGGCTATGGATTGCACACTTGAAACTTTCCACTTGATTCTATACCTTTGCATTCCTGAGACGATGACATCTTTGTTCACATCGTTGACTGCGTTGACAATCAGCGGCCGGTTGGTGAGCCCAGCTGTATGAAACACAGAAGTCCGATCGTGACATTTCATGATGGAACATTTTTGGGGGGCTGGGATATGGTGAAATGTACCTGGATAGGAAAGTACCATTTTTTTAGGCAATTGTGGCTGGTTTTAGGGGTAAAGTTGATGCAAATTAACAGCAACTTGTTTTCCTGGTAGTAGAATGAGTTTGGAAGTGAGAAAAATCATGAGACATCTATCAGTTGATCAGCAGTGTTTCAGCCATGAGATGTGGGGATGTGGATGTTTCAACCTAAGTTCGATCCTTCTTTTACTGGGTATTGGTTAAGGTACATGTCCCTTTGCTTCCTTTTTGTTGCTTTTACCAGCAAGGTCAACATGTTTCTTTTAGTGCTCGCAAGATCTACATGTAGAGCAAAAACAGTATGAAATTACAGTAGATGGACCTCAAGATATACCCGGCGTGAAAACAAACATGGTTGGCTGGAAAATCACCATTTTGAATAGGAGATACAGATACATCTTCAAATGGTCGTTTTTCCATTGTCATGTTAGTTTTCGGGGGTGTAACTGTCGTATGGTCAAGAAGGCAGTTAATCATCCCGGTCCGTTGACTGGGCAATCAACCATCATGGGAATCTAAGGGTACCCACCCCCGATGCCAAGAGAACCCCTGGAAGAAACAAGGCCTTATTTGCTATTAACCACCATGATCCCTTAAGAATCCCTTAATAAGGCCTTATTTCTTGGGGTGGGTGGTGGCATTGCAGGGGTACTCCCCCCCAAAAACTAACATGACAATGGAACAACAAGCACTTGAAGATATATATATCTTCTAAATTCTAAACAAATCATGGTGATTTTCAAGGCCACAGTCATGTGAGTTTTCGGGTGTTTTTCTCTTAGATTCCCTTTCCAGGTTTCAACCGAAATCGGAAAGAAAAAATGGACCAAGGTAGTGGGTGACGTGCTGACCTTTGAGACAGAAACCAGTCAGAAGAAGGACCTGTTTTTTTCGCTGTGGCAGCCGGATGGAGCAGTGGTGGATATGTATGGATTTGAAGGAATTATTTTTTGGTACCCTTTTGGTGAAGGCAATAAGCTTTGCATATAACCGTGAGTGATAGAATCTCTTAAATATTGGCAACGCATTTTGATGGTTCAGAAATCTGGTGATCACCANGGCACAAATTTAGGAAATTCCTAGATATATATCCCACTTATTTACAGTTTTTTTTGCATCCGAGATGGTTGTTTGGGATTTCTGAACCATCAACAGTATTACCTGCAGGGAACGATCACATATTCCTCTTTTAAAAGCTGATGAGAAGATGATTTTCTGTTCCACAGGTGGGATATGTTCCAAGGAAAGTATATAGATCCAACAGATATTTGCAATAGATTATCTACAGTAAGTGTTATAGCAGTCATACCTGGAGTATGTGAGTTTGATGTTTTCCCATGGGCACTCACGAATCTTTGCTACACAGAACGCCTTGTTTTGCCACGGCTTTAAAGGACGGCACGCAGAATATGAAAGCCAAGAACGTCACAGGCATGATGGCACTCAAAATGGAGTTATTGGAGTATGATCAAAACCATGCATAGGATTGCAGCAGTTACAGAATTTCTTTCTGCAGGTGGCACAGGTGGTCTGCATGTCCATAAAGCTGGCTCCTTTGGTCCTGTCACCAATACTGGCGGCCACTTGGCCTATGCACACCTACAAGAAGGGGAGGAAGAAAAGGGAATGCCAAAGAGAGGTTGCAGATCTACTAGATGTGTGCTGAGAATGTGTTGAGTGAAGGGTTTGTGTCATAGTTATTGTAATGTTATTGTATGTTATTGCCACTTTGTGTGGAGTTGACAATCTCCTTCCTGCCTTTGAGTAGTCTAAGTCTAAAACACAATCTCAGACTTCAATCGAAAGCCATCTTCTCCCCAGATGATAGAGCACGCTGAGCATGTTTAAGTGTGCAGTGATCGCTCTCAGGATGCCCGCATGACCCGGTTTGCTCATATTTTGCATAATATGATACTTGACCATATACTTTCTCAAAAAAAACCTATTGAGTAGGTACCCCACAAGATCCCCCCAAAAAAGTGTTTTCGACGAAAGCTGCCGAAAGCAGGGAGTTCAACAACTGCGAAAAAAAGCAGAAGTGGTAACTTTTGTGGTGTTTTTTTCATGGTGAAGTAGCTGATAAAATGACTAGGTGGTGGCAACTCATTTTTTTTTAAATATTCACCCCGATCCCTGGAGATAATGATCCAATTTGACTTTCGCATATTTTTCAAATGGGTTGGTTCAACCACCAGCTAGTGGTTGTTTGATGTTAATATAGGGGATTATACCCATGTTACATGGGGAATTTTGAGAAGCTATTCTAAGGGATCCCTATAAACCAATGGATATTATGATAGATTGATTTCCTATAAGGATTATCTCAGTCTTGTAACTTTCATCCACCTTTGAACACTCCAAAAACCCGACCGTTTTGCAAACTGCCGAGGTAATGCCATAGCGGCTGGGCCCTATGCAGGTGGTTCCGTGGGGTCCCGTAATCACAGGAGGATGGGAGGTTGGAAGATTAACGGCTGGCAACCAAAACAATCACCCAATTGAAAAGGAAAATTATCTTCCAAAATCATCCTTTTTCAGGTTTCATGTTGATCTTCCGGGGGTGCATTTGTTGTTTGTGTTTGGCTGAAGCTATATTCACTAACTTCATTTGATACCTCAGAATAGTGGGGGGGTGGGTATAGATCAGGTTTTTTTTTAACACAAACCACTACTCTGGGGTCTTGAACGAACTTAGTGATATATAATTGATTTTACCGTACCTGAACCAAAATTAGTATTTAGGCCTAGAACAGTAGAGATATCTATCTAATTTTTGAATGTAAGCAAATATGACATCATATGATAGACCAGTCAATATGATTTTATTACCAGGAATTTTCTTTTGGAACAAGCTGTGAAGCTAAGGGAAACAACAGTTTGTTTTCTTTGGTATATTTATTTTGGTCATTGTTCTACTGGTTACACCCGGGTAGATTAACGGCTGGAACCTACAAATCAACCATGAAAAGAAAGGAAAATGATCTGAACCAAACCTCCATGATTGTGTTCCATGTTAATCTTCAGGGGTGTACCCACCAATTCTATCAAACCTGATCACCTGGAACTTTGTCAACCCAAATCTTTTGACATTGGCCAGCTGTGAGACATAGCTTGGGGATCAATCTCACTGCTTTCGCTGGGATTTTTATTCGTATCATTTCTGAACTGATATCTTGATATCACAGCACGTTGCCACTTCGCGTGTTGCCAGGCGCCAAGGTTGCCAGTACCATTTTGCCACCCTTGGGTCCTGATGGACGATATCAGGGTGTCATGAAGGCGCAGAGCGCAAATCCAGGATGTACACCCGAAGATTAACGGCTGGAACCTACAGCCATCACCCATGAAAAGAAAGGAAATTGATCTGAACCAAACCTCCGCCATTACTTCCTTTCAATTCAACATAACAAAAAATGTTCCATGTTAATCTTCAGGGGTGTAAATGCTTCGGTGATTGGACATGCCGTTGACATCCACAATATGAAACATATCCTTTTTTGAACAATTTTGGGTGTTTTTTTGGATAGACTATCAGAGAATAGTTCCAGGTGATACCTTAGTTTACCAGATGGTACCCACCTGAAGTTTAACAGTTCGCCCTTGAAAAGTTACCGGGACCCAAAAGGAAAGGATCGTCTTCCAAGCATCCATTTTCAGGAGAAAACTCGCTGTTAAACCTCGGGGGTGATGTTTTACACTGGGGAGAAACTGTTTTTTTTCCTGTTTTGAGTCAAGAGGTTTTCCAAGTTGCCGCCTATTTGAAGGAAAAGATACATCTTGATATTTCCCCTGGCTGTTTTCTTTTTGAGTGGAATCGATCGGCAAAAAAGATTTCCAAGGAAGTCCATTGGGGAAGTCCAAACCTTTGCCTATTTGAGGACTTTTTTTTAAAGATGAAGTTTTTGGGACCTTTGAGCTCGGAGTCTTTTGACTTAGGACTTTAGCTTATGAAGATAGGTATCATTGGAATCATTGTATGATGACTCTTGTGTTTAGTTGAAGTGGTGTGTCACTGATCACTGAAAATGAATCCTATTGGACATGTTACACGTATTTAGACGTTACAGCTTTACCTTCTCAACATTTCTCTTTTTTCGAAGGTATCAAATGGAAGAAGAAAACAACAACACATCAAACTTGCTGTGATCTTACCACTTTACCTTCGCCATTTCAAAAGGTATCACACTTAGGAAAAAGAAACAAACACATGTCACCTGTCAAAACTTGTTGTGATCTTATCTTGGCAAACCATGAAAAAACACACGGATCCCGGAGACCTTTCGATTGGTCCCAACTGCCTTCACCGCGAAACGCCGTGAAGGCATGGAACTCTGAGAAAGGCTTCGGTTTCTGCTCAGTTTCTTGGTGGACGATTCGGATCTCATCTGGGGTTGGAGGATGTTGAGGATGTTGGTATAAGTTTTTTTTTATACAAGCTTGAAGCAAAACAATTTAAGTAGTCATAAAGGTCAATGTATGTGTTTTTCGTAAAGTGTTTTGTGAAGAATTTTCATTGAGGTAGGGGGTGTGCTCGTTTTTTTTTTCATATGAATTTGCAGGTTCGAAACACTCATTGTCTCAAATTCTCGGTTGTTTTTGATTGATTGGTTTCATCCCTTGTAACCAACAACCCCATCATCATCATCATCATCATCATCATCATCATCATCATCATCATCATCATCATCATCATCATCATCATCATCATCATCATCATC
>DF244075.1:0-17263 GCA_000507305.1 Breviolum minutum Mf 1.05b.01 | reverse complement strand
GATACATTTTACTCGATGATCACCCATCCATCATCATCATCATCATCATCATCATCATCATCATCATCATCATCATCATCATCATCATCATCATCATCATCATCATCATCTGACCCAACAGCAACGAAGCAACGGAGCTACGGTTCCCGTGGTGGCAACGGTTGGACCCGGCGACCTTTGCCTCAGTTGGATGGGATGGCGACCGATATCTTCGTACACATTGCAGACTGTGTAGGTTCACAGCCTCAGGCTCGGTCGAGTGTGTTCAGTTGGATGAAGACATTGGATGATGGAGAGTCATGAGTCATGAGATATGGGGGTTTCCTAAAATGGTGGGTTTCCCCAACAAACCATAGGTTTTTCCTACTAAAAATTATCATTTTTGGGTGTGAAATGGGGGTACCACCATTTAAGGAAACACCCATATATGAGATGAATATAGATTCACCTCCCAACTGGAAATTAAGGGTTTTCTCTCTCATCAAATTTGGTGATACTGTTGTTGATGGACAAAAAATCCGACGTTCTCCAGTTGATATGGTAGTTTATGCCATTATTTACGAGGGTTTTAGCACGATCCCAGGTGGTTTCTTACCGGATTCTGAATCATCCAACAGTAGTTGCACATGAAAAAACATCTGATTTGATGCCGGGCCATGTGGATGTCTCATGTCATCCCATGTCTCAGCTTCGCGTGCCTGGAGTTGTTTGGCAGGTTGGAGATGTTGTGAGCTGCTTGGGCATGCAAGTAGTTGCTGAAGTGTCATGATGTTTTTCGATACCCTCCAGGGAACGATCACATATCCCACCCACCGGGAAAAGGAAAATCATGGACTCAAAAGTGTCAGCTGGAATGGGATAGGTGATCATTCCCAGGAGGGTAGATGTGCTGATTTTATTTCTGGGAAGTTGATATTGATTGAGTCAAAATGCTTGATGTGAATGCAATCTATGGTTACTACCACTTTCAAGGAATCAAAAGGCAAACAGCAGAAACGGTAACGACTTGTTGTTGTTTTCGTCCGAGGTTTTGAAGCGGAACCCAGTCACAAGAAAGATGGCACTACCAACTACAAAGCGAAGAATGTGACGGGAGGTAGTGCACCATTGAAACACTTTGGTGATAGGAAAATTGAAGAACCTCAAGGCACCCTAGCCTCTGGCGCTTTAGATTTAGCTGCACTTCAATTGCAAGGAGCAGCTGGTTTGGGTGGTCTCCAATTAGCAGGCCTTGGTTTGGCCGGATTTCCGGGGATGCCAGGTCTTACCGGTTTGCCAGGTATGGGAGCTGATCTCTTGGCACAACCACAGCTTATGGGGATGGCTGGATTGACGCAACCCGGGATTTCTGGGTTGCTGGGACAAGCTGGCCTTCCTATGGCTGGTGTCGCTGGTATGACAGGGATGTCCTTTGATCCAAGTCAGACTGCTCCAGCCGTTGATCCCACGGCCGGAGTTCCGGCACAAGTGTAACAAGTTGGAAGGAAAAAAAACAACAGAGCGGGTGGAGTTGGAAGGTCGAAGTGTGACAAGGAAGTGTCAGTAAAAAAGGCTATGAGATCCATGTACTGTGGGGAGAAAGCTTTGCTTACTGCTTTTCGTAGGGTTTTGTGACCACGGTTTTTTTTGGCTTTGATGGCCTACTCATGCTAGCTATACGTATAGATATGTTTTACAGTGATTGGAGAATACCCATCGCCTCTCAACATCATACAATGTAATAGGAAATTTGGAGGAGAGTTTTTTTTTCCTGATGGCTCCATTATTGACACGTCACCAGGTCTATCTGGGCCGGAATGTCGGATGGGCACCGCCAAATCATATATGCTTTTAGCGTTGAATGCAAATGTTTTGATTCATGCATTTGATATTGTATCCCAAAGACCTCGAAAATTGCCATAGACATCATATTCATAAATGAACAACTATATGATTCTCTATATATATATATATAAACCGTTTGCTTTCTTTTTNAACAACTATATGATTCTCTATATATATATATATAAACCGGTTTTGCTTCTTTTTTGTCCAGCAAACCAACCAACAACAAAGTCGTTCACCTTGTGAGTTGTCTCACCGTTGACAGGTCCAGGTGGGTTTGGCCACAGATTGGATTGCTTCCAAAAGACTGGGAGAAGCTGATGTCACCTGGTAGGAAGATGCCTCCCAAGGGGTGTGGCAGGTGGGTTCTAACGGTTGGTGCGTTTGGTATATCCTGGATGACAAACTCGTACATGTGTCAAATGGATAGAGATGAAGATAGATTAAGATCAGGAAATTCAGATTCGCATAAACCGTAGATATATATACGTATATAATATATATATATATAATATGTATACATATATATACATATGTACATGGTTTTAAAAACACATGTACATTGTATACTGTATGCATTTTGACACATGATCCTGCAGAAAAAATCAACATTTGGATTGATATACATGTGATAAACTCAAATAAGATATGTGATTTGTGATCCCCCAAGTGGTATGTATATATATATATAGATATATATACATATACATATACATATGCATATACATATACATATACATATACATATACATATTTACATATTTACATATTTACATATTTTATACCCAATATTTTTTGAAGCCATTTTGAGCCATAGCCATGTAGATTTCAAGGGTGCAACTCTTCAAAACCCCTGAGGTGGTGATCTTAGATCATCGTGGATCTCGTTACCATGAGGACGGACCGGATCAATGGGTCAAAGTGGGAGGTGGGTTTCACCAAGGGACAAATGGATCACCCCTGAAGTTGAACGAATGGTTCATCTGAAAATGGTCCTGGTAAGGGGGACATCCTTTTTGGAAACTTTGGGAGGTGTAAGGGGGACTCAAAAGAAGTTTACCGGGACCCAAAAAAGGAGGGTAGTCTTCCAACCATCATTTTTCAGGGGTGAGCTGTTAATCTTTGTGGGTGCAAGTGAATGTTTTAGTTGCTAGAACATGGATAATATGGTCATGGAATGTCATTGAATGATGGTGAAATAGTAGGGATAATGACTTTCGTACCTATGATTATCATTCTTTTTTGTAAACCCTCCCTGAACCCACCAGCCTGCCCCTGAAAATCGATGGTTGAAACATGTTTTTTATTTTTTCTTTTGGGACCCAGCCGGCCTATTTTCACGGGGGGAACATGTTAGTTGCAGTGTGGGTACTGGTATTTACTCATATTATTTGTTTGGCTTGGTAAGATTTTGTTGCTTTAACTAGATTCGAGTGTTCCAACCACTACTATTCAGGGGTGATTTGTTAGTTTTCAAGGGAATAAATCCATTGCAAGTGATTTCCATAATTTTCCAGCCGTTGGTTTACTCAAGGGACGATTGGGTGTACCCCAAACAATAACCCATAAATAGGCTTATATCGGGATTTCCCATAGGGGTATGTTGGTAGGGTTACATCCAACTATCCCCTGATTCACCAAAAGGTACCATAAATTCCAGGGACTTCATCCATTTGTGTTTTGGACGTTCAAAACGGCCCATTTCTGCGAAGGACTTGGCATCTTTGGAGCCTTGCATACGGAAAAACACCAGGATCCTGGCAGATAATGTGAGCGGCCCCAGTTGGAAAAACCACCTTGGATCCATGGAGGCTTTAATAGGTAAGGTGAAAACTACAAAGATGCTTGTTTTTGTGCTTAATATGAAGTTGAAAACAACACCAACAGCAGTATTTTGGTGCTTTTTTCTCACAAAAAAACGACATTGGAAAGAAATCACTGAGTTCTTTTGGAATGAAATCATTGACATTTAATACATCAACAGAATTTATAGTGTGATAGAGTACCTAATATGATACACGAGTGGATCACCTATTAATGATGGTACTTTTGTGTGAATTTTTATTCCATGTGAAGTTAACAAATTCGGAAACTTCCAGCACCGAGGTGCTTTCTCCTGGTGCGTCTGAACCTCAAAAAACCTCCCTCGGTGTAGAGACACTAGAAAACGATCGGGGATAATAAAAAGGACAATGTCACGACTTGAAGCAGATGGCAATGGCAGTTGTGTTTTAACCGCGTTTTTTGTTTCCTATAAAAATCTGATTTGTTAAGTCACTAACTCGAATCTGACCATGAGGAAATTGACTTTTCTGTTTAAAGGTCACCCTTGGCAGTTCCTGGAGATGATGTGGAAAAAACTACTGCTCCTGATTTTTCAGAGACTGACAACCATGGACCGACTTCCCCAAGCCATCCCCAAGCAGAGACGACTTGGTGACTTGGGAACCCGACCTGAAAATCAGGCCTTTGTTCCTGAATTTTGTGGATGGACGCTATGCTGTTGCAATTCATGAGGCCGAACTACAGTGTCTACTTGCAAATCAAATTGCCAGCTCTTTGATAGGATCCTACCCATGTCACAAAGTAGTCTGGAAATTGTGATTGTTGTAAGGGATTGTTGAGGTTTTTTGTTGCTTTTGCAAGAAATTCTTCGTGAGCAAAATGGAACCACACATATTTTTGAAACCCGCTGCACTTGTCAATTATCAAAAGCTCATAAAACAACTTCATGAAACTTTGCAGAGTACTGCTTCAAATGTTCAACACAATGAATGGCTGTAAGTGATTCCTCGGGTTCTTCCAACGGATGTTTTTTAGGAGTTCTACAAGTAAGTCCGATCATATTCGATGGACTTTCCTTCCCATCCGGAGGTGTCGGAGTTTCTGCGTGAACGCAAGGATTGGGCATCATGGTTAAGGTTAGTGATCTAATGGAAGTGAGCTATTTGGCTGTGAACGGTGAAAGTCTGAATATGACCAATTTGACGAAAAAACCTGAATCTACAAGTGAATAATAAGGTTGACACCATTTTATGCATTCTACTTGATTTTTTAGGTCACAAATTACTATTGTCAGCTCTAGTTTCAATACACTTTTTCAAGATGAACACCCTGGAGCTGGGGAGATTGGATGAAGGGATACATGCTGACATGGCTCTGAGAAACCATCTTGCACCAAGATGCCAGTTCTAAATGTATGAACCAATGATGTGGTTGTATTCAAATGCATTTCACATTTATTGACATCAAATTTAGTCACATGTAGTCTAGTGAAAGTCCTTTTGTCAGATTGGGCAACTGTGAGCAGTTTGCTCAGATTGCCACTGACTTGAACGCTTCCAACTGGAACCTAAGGTAGTTACTTGTCAACCACTTGATCTTGAGTTGCCAGTAAAGCCAGCTTCCCGAGAGCCTGGGAACCAAGACGGCTTGTGATTGGCATGATAATGCATTCCATGATTTTTGGTATTCACCCGATGATGTGCTGTTGACATAAGATGTCACCAGGCAGGGCAAACAGGATAGCTTTTCGAGTTTAGCTAGCCTTATTCTAATCTTTACACTCTGGTAAACTAACATAGCAATGGAAAATGGAACCTTAGAAGATGTATTGCCTATTGAAAATGGGGATATTCCATTGCTATGTTAGTTTACCAGAGGGTATCTCAAGGAAATGTATGAACCAACCATCTTTGTTTGCATTTCCCCATCAGGTTCATCAGTCTGTCCGTGGAGATTGATAGGTCGGGTCGTCGGGTCTGGCTGGACTGTTGGATGAACAGTTCTACTAAGCCTGAGATCATCTCCCCTTTACAGTAAACGATACAGAAACATGATATAAAATAGATTGGATCTACCATCCCCCAGTCATAGTCACCACTAGGACTATCACATTTTTAGCAGGGAATTCCTATAAACCTTTATTTGCCACTGGCATACTAGGTAGGGGGTTAGATCGAAAATATAGAACTCAAACAATCAAGAAGACATCTGGGTTGAGCGGAGCCATTGATACATTCTTCACCTTTTTTTGACCGCACCAAAATGCTAGGTGGTGGTTTCAAATAGTTGTTATTTTCACCCCTATTTGGGGAAGATTTAACATTTGCCTAATATTTTCAAATGGGCTGAAACCACCCGCCAGAATAGATGCCACTGTTGTCGAAACTCAAATCCTTGTTTGTGTTTTATGCTACTGTTTCTTGGATCCATCGGGATAGAGAGTGCCTCACGTACCCAAAGAAAGTCAGTTTGAAGGGGTGGAATCGGAGAATGAGAGAAAGACTATGGAGATATATCCAGGAGATCCGTTTAACTTGTTGAACTACCCCAAAATCCAACATCCCAAAAATGATGGCTTTTAAACATGTATCTCCGGCTTCAAATTATGGCGTCATTTTGGGGGTATCCAGCCCGGTTCTTGGTGGCGATAGGCTCTGCTGGCGAAGTTCCAGTGGTTCCAGTGGTTCCGTGAGGGCACAGGATTGGTTAGATTTACAGGACCGACTTTGGGGGAATTTCGAAAAATTTGGCCAACAAAATTTGGATCCACGACTTGATTCTTTACAAACCTACCACCCAGGTTGAACTTCCAGTTGGATTGAAAGGTTGAATTTGGCCGCAAAATGGATGGCGAACTGCTAGCCAAGGGACCTTAGGAAGTAAAACATAGCTGAAACAGGGACACTGAAAAGATGCAAGATGGTGCAGCTCCACGTTTACTGTATAGTACTTGAAAAGTACATGGCACAGTCCCAGTATATAGGTTTATAATATTGACCTTTTACATCCTTTTACCAACCTACCTTTTTGGTATTTGTACCATCTATTTTGAACTGAAGGTGACTCTTTCAATCAGTCCCATTCAGAGGTGGCAACCCGTTGCGAAAGCAGTCAGGACCGGTTGTCACCAGCACTGAACGATTGGGCACGTCGCATTGTAGCGGAAAAAAAAATGATAGAGGTTCTGATGTTTTGACATGGTTAACAGTTTAACAGTCGGTTTTAGATGTTTTATTGCAGTTTCCTGTCGGATATAATTAGTCAAGGCATGTCAATTCTCAAGAGAGCATTTAAGTTTAAGGCTTTTGACAAGGAGATCAGACTTGTTGATGGTCCTTCAATGTCCTTCAATTCCGATGACAAACGAATCACACAATTTACACCGACGACGAATAGTCAGAACATGTTTATTGGTGGCTGTCTTGGCCGCTCAGATTTATTTGCCTTCCGAAAGAACATTGGCCGAGTGGCACAAGACCCTCCAGGGAACTAACATATATCCCACCTAGGGAAACCCCCGGGGAATAGGAAAATAAATCTTCGAAAGCGCCTTGGCAAGGGATATGTTCGTTCCCAGGAGGGTACCTCGCTTGTGATCAGTCAATTACACCATGGCTGCTTAAGGCTTAAGGGAAACACTAAAAGTTGATGATGCCGTTGTCTATGATGCTGAAGCCGTCCATGATCATGATTGACAGATGCACACAATCATTTTGGAAACATTTTCCAAAATCTGTTGAAGTTTGACATTTGACATAGCCCCTGAAAAGCTGTGGTTGGAAGATTGCTTTCCTATTGGGGCCCGGTCACTTTTCAGGGGCGAATTGTTAACTTTCGGGGCGGGGGGTAAGTGATTATTTTTGCCCGCCTAAGGTCCGCATCCGAGACAGGCCTTTGGAAGGGAAGGATTTCATGATCTTAAGTATGATTTTCATCAACTAAGTTTAAGATGCCAGGTTCCCATTAGGATCCATGTAATTCTAATTATGGTATTAGTATTATATATACCTACATTTATCTTAGTATTATATATACCTACATTTATCTACCATAAAAATACATAAAAATCCACTAAATTCGTAGGTTGTTTTTTTAAAACAGTCACCAGTCCTACTGTTGATGGTTCAGAAATCCCAAACAACCACCTGGGAGCCTGGGATGGTGCAAAAACTCCGTAAATAATGGGATACTCAACTGGTTAGCCGGATTTCAGCCATCAACAGTATCACATCTGTAGCAGGTTACCATCCATGATCCCCAAGACTAAACAAACGGACAAAAAACCATGTCAACTGGTTAGCCGGATTGCTTCAATCAACCCCTATTTGACTCCAAAAAAATCCAAAGTTAGGTCCGGTGTTTAGGTACCCGTTTAACCCACTTATTCAAAACCACTTGCAGAAGGGAGCAGTGAGCATAAGGGAACAGTATGATGACTCCTGTTGCCTCTCCGTTTTTGTTTCTTGAATCGGTGGAGGCTAGACACCTTGCGACAGCTTGCCACCCAGGTGGGTAGGGAGGAGTTAGATGAGTTGATTCTAACGAAGTAGTGAAACGTTTGAAAAACCGGGCCCCGGGAAAGATATAGGAATGGAATCCATGTATATGTACATATGAAGAAATGCTGGTGTAAAATTCAAAATTCAATTTGGAGGAAACTGACACTTGGTTAGAACATCTTTAATCATTTTCAAATCACTTGATGATTTTACATATGATTTCTGAGTTCGAAGCTTTTACTAAGCAATGCTATGCCTAATATTGGATGAATGGAAGTTTACTTGAATGGTTGCATTATTTTATTTCTTACCACTCATTCCGTTGTCACACCTCTGAACCTTTGATTTTTGCCAAGATTCTATGACAGGCCGTCTCCCCTCGGTGGTCACCCTCGGCTGCATCACCATCATCCCCTCGAGTGTGGCTTTGTCATGGTGGATTGGGGGTGCCAATGGGTATATGAACTGTTGATGAAAGAAATGGAGGAAATCTTGTATTAGTTGATATGGAACATATTCCATTCAAAAGATAGTTTCACAAAAATTAATCACCACATTTTTTGGGAAGTGGTTGTATTACACAAACTGGTGGACTATATCTTCCGACAATAATCAACAGTATGTCTAGATAGGATGATTTGAATCACACACAGAGTGTTTGAAGTAATCACATTTGTGGCGGTTCCCAACTTCCTGTCTCATGCAAAGACAAGAACGATTAGGTGACTTGCGGGGAATCACTGTTGAAAAGCAAAGTATTTAAGCTATGAAGTTCTGATTTGCCTACCTTATTAAGAGTTTTACAATCGTTACAAGTCTACGAAATCAAATCATAGACAGATTTGAACCAACCCTCCATTAAACATAACATATATTTCCTGAAACAGGTGGGATATTTTGTTTTTGGTTCCCGGCACTTCAGGGTATATTCCAACGACCTTCCCCCTACCCGGTCTCAATAGCTCGGCGGCCCGGTCTTCCGAGGATCCTTCACTCTCCAGTGACGCGCTACAACTTTGGCCCGAAAGGCAGGTCAACGTCACCACCCAGGCGGTTGAGGGGAAGGTAGTCCTCGGGAGATGACATGGGACATGGGTTGCTGACCAACAGGCATGATTTGCATGACCTTTGTTGTTGCTGCTTTTTGTGAATGTTCAAGATAAATGACCAGGTCATTTCTTCATGATAGATGACCTTTGTTGCTTTATGATTATATATGTTCAACATAAATGAGGTCATTTCTTCATGAAGAAAACGATGAGCCTAAGTTGAATTTGGTATCTTTAGGAACTCCGATTTTCGGGAGTGACAAATCGTTGACAGGCAACGTGCCACTGTTCCAATTTCCCTTCGGGCACCACAACCCAGTGGAGCCTGTAGGTGCGACCTGGGAAAACTGTACTTCCTCGTGGGTGTATGAGGTACGGTATATATAACTACAATACTACCTGGATCTTGGAAGCAAGTGGTGTTGAATGGATGATGTTTGGGGGTCCCCAAAAACACCATCCTTTAGGGTTCAAACAACAGCACCCTTGGCTGGTATGTCAATACCTGTATATTGTATATTATATACCTAAGTACTAGGACATACCAGGTGTTTGTCTGTTCTTTTGATGCAATGTATGAAGGGTGTGGCCCCCGACAGTGGCAAATAAAGGTTTAAGTTTAGGTTGGGATACCTTATGGCCTTATGGTCGCTGGGAGGGGGCCATACCGTAAATGACAAACATGTAGCCCCGCACCAACGACAGGCTTGAGTGGCTCGATTACTTGGGGGGTCCCTTTCGTAGGTTCAAAGGTTTCTGAATTGATACCCTCCCGAAAACGAACGAATGACAATGGAAAACCAACCATGAATGAAGATGTATCTCCTATAACAAATGGTGATTTCTCAGCCAGTCATGTCAGTTTTTTTCGGGGTGTAGATCTGAAAAAAATCTATGCCTATGACGAGGAGACACACAGTGTTGTCTTGGTGGTGGGTTTTTGGAACATCCCTTTTTGGATACTTATTTTGAAGTGATGATCAAGACATCCCGTTCCCATATACCATCCATCGGACTGTATAGGTATATTTACCCACATACATTGATCTACCATAAAAATCGACCATTCATTCATGTAAATGATTGTAAATATATGTACCGGTCCCATGGATGGTATGGGATTAATAATTTATGGGATTCTGGTCCGTTCTGTTCTTTCCCGGTAGCATCCTCTTTACCATGTTTCCATTCAGCCGTCCAGGGACGACCTGACCCCCTTGTCGACCACGGAAAAATCTTCCCAGGGCTGTTTCTGTACCAATGATTGCACCAACAAAGGCTGGGTGATGTGTGGAAAGGGTGTTTTGTTCGCTTTCTTATTTCAGGGGATAGTTGGATGTACCCCTACCAACGTACCCCTGGGAGAAATCCCTTAGTGGGGATTTATGGGTTATAATCCCCAAGAATCCCTAGAGAACACAATAAATACCATGGGTACATTGTTAGGGCTACACCCGTCCTTTTCCCTTGATTAGTATGATTGAAGATGTGAAAACAACCATCCTACCATTTTTACATCCTGGGTAGTGGCTGGGGCCTCTATATTTGATGTTTATCATGTGGAAGGAAAGTAATGTTGGCCCAGAACATCTGAAATATTCGACACATTGATACAGGTTGAATCAAATTATTCGTAACATGACATTGGAAAATCTCCCTTTGAATAGGAATTTCGTCTTCAAATGGTGGAGTTTCCATTGTCATGTTAGTTTTTCTTGGGGGTACGTTATCAGATACATGTTGAAGAGGCAGAGTTTCCTTTTCATTTATTTGGCTTGGTTTGCTTGAGGTCCTCTCACCATCATTGGAGTCATCGGTGTTGTGGTGGTAAATTTGTTGGAGAGATCTCCTTGTAGCCATCCAGGACCGTTGTTCCTGGGATCATCATGGGCTAGTCAACAAGGATTTAAGGTTCCTTAAATGACCATAATGGGCTCACCCACCTAAATCTGGATTTTGGTCCTACAAGTAACACTTTGGGATCAATCTTGAACATTTCCTACCAAAAGTTTTTATATTTACCCCGAAAACCCTGAAAATGGTCCAATTTGACTTGCGCATATTTTTCAACTGGGTTGGTGAAAAACCAGCACCTAGTGGTTGTTCGCTGTTAGTTTTAGGGGATTATGCCCAGTTACATGGGGATTTTCAGAAGCCTAATATAGGGGATCCCTATAAACCAATGGGTTGGTTCAACCAGCACCTACTTGGAAGACCATCCCAGTCAGTAAGTGGTTAGTAATCCCCATTTAGAAGCCAAAATTATGCCATTTGCAAGGGGAATCAAAGCAGAAACGGGGACTTACGATCACCATGGTTATTCACCACTTACTATCTGGGATGATCCTCCAAGCAGGTGAACATTTCCATATTTCCATCGTTGCTCCTTGAGGTCAAAGCACCCACTGTGATCCGTGTGGCCGCCGTTGGCCCTCGTCAGGTTGATGGGTGGATGGATCGGGTTCGATCAACTCGCTTTTTTTTCCACAGGGGATGGGAAAATCAACCCAAGGTCGTAGGGGTTCATATACCCATGAAATACGGATTCCTATTTTTCAGGTGAAGAAGTATATGGACATACATCCATTCTAATTATTAGGAACTTTTGTCAAACTGTGTTTTTTGAACATGATACTTTTGAGTAGTTTCTTTTTGAGATGGGGATACTTCTCTCATAGTACCAAAGATTGATGTGTTTTGAATCATGCCTAAATCAATGGTTGTTTCTGGTTCCCTTAATAGGTGGTAGGTACCATATAATCCCCCATTTGACAGTATATACCACTTATATACCACTTATATATTGCCAATTGGGTGATTATATGGTACCTACCACCTAGTAAGGGAACCAGGAAACTCCATTGACTAAAGGCCAGGCCTTTCATGTTGTAAACCTATGACGATAAGATGATCATTTTTGTCAGGCTGCACCTGGATATCTTCAACATCTCGATGATGCCGCTGCGTGAGTTTTCTGGGGCGCCATTGGAATCATGGAACATTAACATTTTGATTCCCCCCCCCAAAAAAAGGTTTGGAATATGATTTTACTGTTGAATTGGGTGAATTTTATGTTTGATCTTCCTTTTGAATTTGGTGAATTTCCTTTTGAATTGGGTGAATATGATTTTCCTTTTAACATGTTGATTTCCAGGGGTGTATTGGTCAATTGTCGCCTTGACAGTGTGGGATTGCAGGCAAAAACACATTCCACACATTCGCGAATCTCAGTACTACAGCAAATCTTAGTACCATGACTTGTGTTCTATATGATTCTATGTAGAATGTAGAAGTGCGCAAGCATATACTATATAGCATTCCACACATTGAAGATCGCGTAGACCTAAACATGTGGCTCCGATCGGGACGCACGATGAACCCCCTCTAAGTCTCTAGCCGACCACCCCTTCTTCTTTTGAGATCTTGAAGGATCGCCATGCTTGGATTTTTTAAAGATTTGGGAACATGGTTGATCTAGTGCAAAGATTGGACTCGTGGGTTTGTAGCCCCAAAACCACACAAATCTTGCAGACAAAGAGACGTCACCTGCCCTCAGACAAAAAGATAACCTTTGATGCTTTTATCTCAAATCTTCACAAGCGATCTTGCATCAAACAAGGTAGTACTGTGCCAGTAGCTTTCCAATATAATTATACTGTAGTACATGACAGTATGTTACCGTTTTAAAAGTAATTGTAGTACATATACATTCTATTTCAAAAAATCTGGTCTATAGTCTGTAGTCCATACTGTCCATACAGAAAGTACTTGAAAAACTGGATTTTGCACAAGATCAAAGACTCAAGTAGCCTGATTTTAAGCAGTATCGCAGCCACATCCTAAGTACAGGTCGATCAATTAAAGGCCCGCAATTTGAGAATGCAAGGAAGATCTTAGAAACTAATGCGATTTCGGGGCGTTTTTGGAATCCTCGGAAACATTGAAACATCCATATATTGATTGGGTTGATTTTCTCTCACTAAATCAACCATGCAACATCTGAATACGGAGTCACTGTACTTTCTAATGGGATTTCCCTCTCAAAAGAAATGAAAAAAAACACATATTTACTTCCAAAAGATCGGAATTTCCAAGGACAAATTTTTTGTTTCGTCGTCCAAGGTCCGCCATCGCGTCCAATCCGAATTCTGGTCTGGCACGCTGTGAGTTTACCGCGGGAAATCGCGGTCAAAACGATGTCTCGAGGTGACCGCCAGATGAAGAGATCGAACCATTCTCTTCATGCCACACACGTGCTTATATTTTGGAAGACCTTTATTGAGTTATGTAAGTCTTATATATGGTTCTAAAGACATTGGCATGAATCATGAATTTTTAGTATATAGGATCAATGAAAAGACTGATGCATCTGATCTCCACTACATGGCAAGATCCTTTTGACCAGGTCTCCAAACATTCAATTTGCAGCATGGCTCCTTCCAAGTGCAGCGGTGAAACCAAAAAGGGGTGAACGGCAGCGATTGCACCTCAGCTGAAGCATACCCTCCTGGGATAGGATCGCATATCCCCGATCCCATTCGGCACTTTTAAGTCCAATGATTTTCCGAACTTCCCAGTTGGTGGGATATGTTTTCTGGTTCCCTGGAGGGTAACACAACCCCATACTGGGGACGATGATAACAAGAATTAGGAGACGGGAAATCTCACAGAAATGGAACCCTGTTGTTGTTGTTGTTGTGGTTTGGCCTGTGTGTTTTGTGTTTGTAAGATGATTTTATGAAAAAATCATGTGATTTATATGTACGGTACCACACCAGTGGATCATCAGTCCCATTTCCAAGAGAAATTTGCATCTTGCCCAGAATGCCCCAGAAAACCAATGTGATGATGCCTGGCGAATCTGGTCGAATCTATCCTTCATTCCAAGTTCAGACCAAAGAGTGTTAAGATGTGTTTCAGTGGAAGCTATAATTTTTGAATCCGTAACCCCTCATCTTATGTGTTCACTATTTTTTTTTGTTGGATTTTGTGCAAGAACCCCCAGATCTGTCAGGATATCATTGTCCGTGCCACGATTTGCCAGTCTTGGTCATATGTTTACATCTTTTTTTTGTTGGATTTTGTTTTCAGGAACCGCAGATCTGTTGGACGGATAATACCCTGCAACGTGCCACGATTTGGTCAACGTGCCTTTTGGGCCCAAGTCGATAGATCTGCTGCCAGTCTTGAGACAGAGTCTCAAGGCAGGCGATAATCGAACCTCGGTTTCGACTTCAGAGACTTCGGTAGGGTTCCAGATAGGTGAAATCTAGTGACTATTGGTGACCAGAAAACTCGGAAAAAAAATAGGTGATTTCTAAATCTCAAGTCTGTTTATTAGATCTTATGATCGTACTATTTGTTGTTGGAAACTTTTGGTTGGAATCTCACTTTGAAAGGTCTCCAATCGTCGTGCGTGCTTAGTGTAGTGCTGTGCTTCGTACCGAGGTACTTGGCGGTTGGCTGTGACCTCAGGTGTTGACTTCCTGCTTCTCAAATGTTACCTTGATATGATATTGCTTGGCAAGTTTCCATGTCTCAGGAAAATCAACATGTTTTTTTGTATATTATGATATGATATTTTTTTTTGAGGTGTGAAAAAGGTGTCTATCACTGATACATTACATATACATATGTTTTTTATATATGATATAATTGTGTATAATATATATGTTCGTAAATATAAAATTGATTATATACACAATTATACCAATTATTCCCTAAACATACGTACTCTTATCACCACTTCATTCTCTTTTTTTTCGAGATCCAAGGTGGTGACATTTTCGTGGTCGCTACTCTTCGACTGCCAGTAGGGCTCAGGATTTCGTGCAGCTGATGGGCAACTGCAAGTGTGGATTCTCAACGCCCGAACCGCGCCGTTTCGCCTGGCCGGGGGGGTCGGGATGCGATCAGGTTGGTTTGTGCGGTCGGGTGGAGTCGATCAATTTCCCATGATTTCCGTAGGGGGATGGGAGTTGATCGACCCATTTGGTAAGGGGCTTATTATGCCCATGAAATAAGGATTTCCTATTGAAGATGGGATGACCACTGGCACATATCATCACCTTGCAGTTGAGAGGGCTGATAGATGCAACTGTATTAAATTTTCAAGGATATATAGTTACATTGGTGATTTATCCCCTTTAACTGTGATTTATCAGCACCTTGGGGATATATGTCCCGGGGTCGCCTCTCACACCTTACATTGGTGATGGACATCTACCAAAAACCGAGGCAGATAGGAACAGATGGGACCAGTGTTTTTGATGTACTGATATACTATTACCCTTCTTGGAACTAACATATTCCCTGCCAAGGCAGTATTGAAGTGATTGGTTCAACATCAAGTGGGTAAAAGATGGTAAAAAAGGATATATATATATAATATATAAAGGTTTAGAGACATGGTTTGAATCAACTGATGATTAGTCAGTGATTATATTCATCCACGTAACATGCGCCAAACCAGACGTTGAGGAGGAACAAGATACCATAGAACTCCCTGTGCAGAAGATTTGGTGCTTACAAATGTTTACAAGAACTGTTGAGGGACTGTCTTTTGTCAATTGACATGAACGGCTCACAAGGTAGATCTTTGACGCTTTTCAACTTTTCAAAACTCTGCGAACATACAACGTAGAATGCTGTGTAAATGTTTGAAACCATGCTATAGAATCAGACAATCTGACACCTTGATTCAAGAGTGAATCTGAAAAATCCTATACCAAAAACTATTTTTTGGAATACAGCATAAGAATCTAAGGATATCCCCCCCACCCACATCCCAGGGAATCTTGGCCTTAATAAGGCCTAATTTCAAGGACAATGGTGGAAAAAATAGTCCCTTGATAAGGCCTTATTTCCTGGGGTGGGGGTGGCATTGGGAGGTTACCCTTTAATTCACATGAATACAGTTACACTCCGGTAAACTAACATAGCCATGGAAAATGGACCCCCTTTAAAGATGTATTTCCTATTGAACATGGGGATATTCCATTGCTATATTTAGTTTACCGGAGGGTATTAGTTAAAACAACACGAAAAAGATGGAGCCTCCGAGCCTCCTGCTGACTCTCCCAAACCCCCAAAAATTGGAGCTTTTCTTTTCGAACTCGTCCAACTGAGTTCCACCTTTGACGTTGATTCGACAGGCCAGGTAAATCGGGGTGTCGTTTGGGTGTGACGACTTTTGGCCCATTTTTGGTGAAGGGAAACGTGTCCAAAGTATCTCCAAATGATGACCAAAAATGACCTTTACATTTAATGACTTTCAATGTATTGAAGGCACTTGAAGTTTGGTGAGATAAGGATAATTCACTCAGGTTTGTGGTTAAAAAGTGTTTTCTATTGACTAAGGAATCTCCACACTTTCTATTGAGAGGATGACAATCAGGAAGGGTCGTGGTCTCACAGGAAGTATACACACATACCTTTTTAAATCCTGATACCAATGTACTCTACAGGTACTGTGCAAATACCAAAAATGTGTATCATTCTACATATCCCATAGTCTCTCTCTCTCTCTCTATATATATATATATTATATATATACACATCTTCTTTCTCTCCATCTGAATTATTTTTTTAACATATACCACGAGATGTGCGTAGTTCCTTCTCATTACAACCCATGGGCCTATCCACCAGGGGCCTTGAAATTCAGTGCCAGCGGGAACGAGATCAACATCTTGTCCTCTGCCACTGATACTACGAGGCGTTTTTCTGGCGGTGAAGTTTAAACCAAGGTGCCAATCAGAAAAGGAGGATCAAGTACAGTAGCTGAAAAGTAGATTGCACAGTTCCTACATATTGATTTATAAGGACCCTTTACTAACCTACCTTTGACCCTTCGCAGATCCTTTTGGTATCTGCCAGACCTATTTTGACCTTAAGGTAATGAAGACGTTTGAAGATTTGAAGACAATCTGACAATGTTTTTGTTTGTTTTTTTCAAGGTTCCGAGGCGAAGCAATCTTAATGGACAAAGGTTCTGTTCTCATCAGTTGAAATCAGTTTTATGATGTGTGAAGAACAGCAATCTGAATGAAATTTGAAAATATTTATCAGCCTCCGGCTAATGCCGCCGGCCTTTGCTGGGCTTGA
>DF244074.1:0-31107 GCA_000507305.1 Breviolum minutum Mf 1.05b.01 | reverse complement strand
ATGGCGCGCACGGCATGGGTTCAAAAAAAATCAATAGCGTCCTTCGCTGGTGCATTGGTTCCAACCTGGCTTCTGTCTCGTCCTCGTCTTGCAGCTGTTGTTGATCCAACCTCATGCTGGCTGATCTTGGAGTTGAGATTCGTTTAAAAATGCGATGCGCTACATTGACTGCTTGCTGCTGCTGAAGATACGGACAGCCGGGGTAGTTTGTTCACGAGGAATGAGAGGCGGAGCACGTATTACTGTCTCACCTTTTGATCAGTCCACGACCATAGCGTCATAAGGCCGTTCCGCCCGGGATCAACCCAAGCAGCCGCCAGCTTGTTTGTGGTTTCCCTACTCAACCCGTCTAGAAACCACTTTTGGACCTATCTTGGATCTCAAGCCCAGGTACAATGACTGTCACTATCATGATGCGCGCAGCAATGGACTCCGAAAAAAAAAACAAATCAGCAACAGTTTCAATCAAACTAATACACACCGAGGTCGAGTTGAGTCATGGACAGAGAACCTGGCGGAGACCGTCGATGATGTCGATGAAGGCGTCGTACCCTCCGTTGCACGGTTGTCATGGAGTGCATTGGCAAGGGTACTCAATGCAATGGACGAGGTAATCAACAAAAGTAGAAGTGTAACATGGAGTCCGATGAAACTGGTGACCAATTTCACCAAGACTTTTCTCGGGTCGAGTAGTTATACTGTCGCTTCTAGCAAGAACAAATTCAAAATATTATATAAGTATGGCAGACCTGTCCCATCCCTTCCTACAAGCGGAGCCTACCCCCTCGGAAAATCAACATGCGTGCTCTCGGTTTTTGCCGACTAGCCCTTGATTGATTGACCGTGGAATTGGCCACCTGCCCACCTACCCCCGTTGCACTCTTTGGGAGGCTGCTTCGTGTTTAGGTACTTGAGTTTTTCGCTGTTGCTTTTTGTTGGTTGATACATCCAACTGTAACGAAGCGACATTTCTCACCATCTTGCAGCTGACAGAAGGGCGACCGCCATGACAATGGAGACATTGAGCCATGCAGCTACCAGCCAAAAAAGTAACAAACATATCATTAAACATGAGATAGAGGCGGTGAAAACAAAAGTTGTCAAAATTCTGTAACTCAAGCAGTAAAACAAATGTCACTTGTCAGAGATGACGCCCGTTAAAAATATTAGACCAAGCACCAATGTCCAACCTTTGCCAGCAAAAACGCAAATCCCTTGGACTGCACTTGAATGTTACACAACAAAATTTTAAGACTCTTCTTTTAGATGTCGAACACATCGAAAACTGAGTCTTTCAGTTCAAGTCTTCAATATATTTTTTTGCTTTTAGCAAAATTAAAAACATATTGTTGTTTCTTTCTTTACAATGTTCGTGTCTTGGTATCAGACAGACGCTTGTAAACATAATTCGTGGCTTGCAATTGGCCTGCTTGCTTGCTTTCTCCCTGGCTTGTCTCAACACCGAGAAAGTGTCGAGAAGATGGAAGAGGATGGGACAACAGCACTACAGGAAAATAAATTGATTGCTTGAAATTGTTGCTTAATTTGGTGAATGTTTTTGCATCTTAACTTGAAAGGTTAGAAAAGTCCGTCCCGCACTGGCACCCAAGCAGCACCCCGCATAAAAAAGGTAGCGACTGGTAATGACACAAATAAACAATGCAAGTGGTGCGAATAGAGAAAGGACGTCTATGGTGAAGACCAAATTTTTTAGTCAAAATATTTTTTCAGCCTGTACTGTAGTCCAGCAAATAACATTTTCTGTGCGAGAAGACATTTAGTTTCACTTGGTCAAATATAAGGACTTATAGTGATGTTTCTTTCACCCTTTTGCATATTGCGAGGTACAATACATTTTTGGGGAATGCATCTGTCTTTTTTGTGGTATTGGAGCTGGTTTTGTTTTGTTGTGTGGTGTTTGTTTTCGTTTCTGGTTTTGAGGCTTTGTCACGCAGTACCATAGCATACATTCCCTATCATTTTAGACATCGGTCGTTCATTATTCTGGAACGCTGCATTCTAGCACTTCCCCTATATACAATTACTGTAGCTGCACTAATATACATCCAGCATGTTCCTAGAACCCATTGACCTTGTGCCGTCTTCCTTGCACTCTGACGCATCTTCGAATGTGCTTGAAGTGTCCCAGGTTTTTACCAGGTTTTATCATGTCCATTCCATGTGTCATTGCGCGGTTTGCAGGTTGAGAGTAAGAACACCAACCGTTGTACATTGTGTATGAAAATTGCAGTAAAGTCTGAATTGGACCGGGGTAACACTGGTCACAGTGGAAGAGACTCAGGCTGTTCTGAGGATAGGCATTGTGGCTTCAGCTACCACCTGAAACATCCCTATTGACAGCATAGCAAGTGATTGAAAGTTTCGACCATTTCCATTTCATCAGTTCCAAGATTAAAAAAACACCCTAGCTGTTTACACTTTTCCAATAAAGATTGGACCTAATGATTTGAACAATTTTTGATGGAGTGTCACCTATGTTGTTGTGCCGTTTTATACAATGGGAATATGAAACAAAGCTTTTGTATTTGTTCTGCCCATGGCCCAGTTTGTGGTGGCGGGACCTGTGCCAAGTCTGCATTTGAATTGATTTTGCACACATTTTGGGGTCCGAATGGGTTCAGGTGGAAAAAACAAAAGGTTTGAGTAAGTGAAAAATTCAGGTGCTCTTATTCTACACCGTGGTTGTTTGATTTCTCTCTCACAAGGGCCTTGTTTTTGGAACGTTGTTGACCTCTCTTGTTTTGGGTCGCCTTTTGGCTAAAGATCAGGATGTGTACATCGATCCAAAAATGTTCGCTAAGGTTGGTCAAGAGGTGGGCCGATTTTTGCTACCAGCAGATGTGACCGCTCAAGAGCTTCAAGCTTTGATTCATGAAACCTGGCGATCAAGTGGAACAAATGAAGTTGAAACGGGCAAACATGGATAGATTCAAAAGCGAAATGGAAAGTAAGGATGAAAAAATTGATTCCCATTTTCAACTTTGAAAGTTGATTCAAAAAAGCAACTTGAGACACATTCAATGGTGTACGGGTCCATTGAGCAATTCCTTGCTGAAGCGAAAGTGTTCGGGGTTTTGATGGAAATCAGGATCAACCTCTGAGTTTACAGGGCACTCAGAAAAAACAAATTTCGATGATGATGATGATGATGATGATGATGATGATGATGATGATGATGATGATGATGATGATGATGATGATGATGACAAAGAAGACGATGACCGCGACATTTCCTTGTTACTTCAGTTGCTAGTGCCGAGAGGCGTTTCGATCATGCTCCTCCGTTTTCTGAAAAAAAATCCTGCATTCTCGGATGAAAACCAACTCCTTGTGACAAAGATGGTGAATACCTTTGTGTTAAAACACGATTCACAAATGGAACACACTCTGAAGGTGTTGTCCTTTTTCAAATGATCCTCCATGCTAGTTCAGTTCCAATTTCTCAACTTGTCAGGAAAAGGTCGGTCCACCGCCGGGCGCACAGCGCTTACTGGTGGGCGAGCGTTTGGTGGAGCCGCAGGAGGTCTTGCTGCAGGGAAGTGCCGAGACGGTTGACGTGACCTTGCTTTTGACGCTGGGTGGCGATGAGTTGAGAAATGAACTAGGGCCCCTGTTTGTTTAGGGTTTATAGGGGATTATACTAACTAGTTGTAGTTATGTGGGGATTTAAATACAACATTATAAGGATTTCGATTTTGAAAGCTGAGATGGTTTTGAACTTTTGAAGATTGATAACCATAGATTGCAATTTGACTGCAACAAATTGAAATCTTATACTTCTAAATTTTTCCATGGCAACTCACAACCTGAGTAGTTGGGTACAATGGACAACAAAACATATCCTGGAAAGCGTCCCAAATCCGTTCAAAAAAGAGACAAACTTCCAAAACTCAATCACAACAGGCTGTACCATCTTTGATTTTCGAGGAAAGTTCCAGAAGCCTCACCAGTGGACATCAAGTGGAAGGTTTCTTGGAGAAAAAACCCACACAGACCTCGGGGGGTTGTGATTGGCATAGCTAATCGGTCAGAACATGGACACGGTGCTTGCGAAAAGAGACACTCTTTGCATCCAGTTTTTCAGCTACAATTTTCTAGCTACGATCGCATCTCCCCGATGCTAAATCTTACACTAATCCACCGAATGTGACGCCGTGTTTGGATCTCAGAGCGTGATTTTCCTTGAGGCTTTACCAGAGACTTGCAGTTTCTTAGAAGACTTGCATATCAACAAAGATTGGACGACTCCTGTTGTCTTTTGGCTTTGAAAGTTTCAATGTTTTTTTTGGATGGAAATTTTGAGATGGGAATTTCCTGAGTGGTGGTGTGTTAGGGTGATTTGAAGCTTGGGTCTGTCCAGCTTTGCTCTCTTTTGCTTTTTTCAGTTGGGATTTCGTCAAACTGGTTTTTCCCTTCTCAAAAGTTTCGCTTCAAATCATGGGTCATTTTTCCATTCTATCTTGTCAATTTCATCACCACCATGGGATGCCATTTTCCGGCAGCGGAGCCTGTGATGTGAGGTGCCAGCAAGCGGGGTGGAGTCGGTAGGAATGGATCCGAACACGGGACTTCTGTTAGTGCTTCATGCAGGAGATGACAGAGGCAGCCACTGCTGGTGGATGTGGTGAACAAACAGAACCATGGACCTTGATCGTTTTTGTTTGGGAGCTGACTTTTGGTTTACATGAAGATCCGATCGTGGAATTATTTGAAAATTCGAGTGAAAGGTATGAAAGTTCAAAATGACGTTCCGAGAAACATACTAGAAAAACAGAGAAACTGAATGAACTTCCTCTAGACAAAAAGAAAAGCTTGAGAAAATCCATGGAATTCCTAGGAAGATTAATAAAATCAGAAACTAAGAAACTATATTGCTACATTACTTATATTACTATATTGTTAGGTTTTGTAAATATTTTGTAAATTGCTTGCTGTTTTTTGTGTAAATCTGTTTGTACTTTTTGTGTTTCTTTTGCAAATCCTCAAAGGGCCAAAACATTATCAAAAAATAGGTTGTCTTTTTTGGTATATATTGGTTTTGTAAATCCGTTTGTAAATATTTTCAAACTCGATTATTTTTATCTATTTCATTGACCAGTCTTTGACTGCTAAAAATTCTCTCAAGCAACGTCACCAACAAAAAGTTTCTTGTTGATGCTTTGGGAGTCGCAGAATCTGTTAATGCAACCCTGCCAAAAGCACCCGCTTTTGGTGGATTTGTTTCTCGTCAAAAGGTGTGTGGCGGTCATCCGTAGCTCCAGCACATCTTCATGCGGAGAACAATTTGGAAGCCTTGCAGAAAGGAGGTGCCATTGTGTGGGGAGAAACAGTGTGTTTAACCCAACTTAATGAACCCCAAAAAATCATCAAAAACTCCCCCGAAAACGAACGAATATCCCCTGACAATTGATGGTTGGAAGATCAGTTTTCCTTTAAAAGCGGTCCCTTTTATGGGGGTCATGTTAATTTATTTTTTTTTTTGGAAAGTGGATTTGGGCGTCCTTTTGGGGATTTGGAAGCCGTGTCGAATGTGGTTGCCTGATTCTTGTAAAGTTTGGTCAATTTTTGACTGCAGGGCTACAAGATGTTTTTGGAGA
This sequence comes from Breviolum minutum Mf 1.05b.01, assembly GCA_000507305.1. Taxonomy (NCBI): domain Eukaryota; class Dinophyceae; order Suessiales; family Symbiodiniaceae; genus Breviolum; species Breviolum minutum. Next base: position 25,489 of record DF244074.1, on the reverse strand, counting down.
TCATATTTCGAAAGATGTGATTTGATGAGATATGATATAATCCTTTGAAAAGGATTATGAAGAAATGGGATGGGGCTATGGCACTCGTGGCACCAGTGCCAGGTGGTGATGGTGGTTATGGAGGGAATAGTGGAAAAGGTGGCAACAGCAAGGGCAAAAGCAAAGGCAAAGCCGGAGCTCCACGTGGAAGTTACAAATGGATTTGGCAGCTCGTTCGAAAGAATTTTCATTTGGACTGGATGTTAGTGTTTTTCAGCAGCATCAAAAGCTCCCCGAGCAACAAGGCTCTGAGCGTTTGCTAGAAGTGGGTTCTTCTTAGAAGTCTAACCCGAAAACTAACATGACAATGGAAAATCAACCATTTGAAGATGTATTTCCTAGTGCAAATAGGGGAAACGGCTTTTAACATATTGGGTTTTGGGTGGATATGCGACTTCTGTGTGTCGAGTCGCTGGTACAGTAATATTTTGAGGTTGTCATTCATACATGTATGTGTAGCATAGATGAACTATAGGTATTTTTGTGTAGGGGGGAACTAAGTAGCTCAGGAACCCGATTTCTGCTGTATATCATCAGATTATTTTCATCTTCCGAATCACCATGATTCACTGATTCTTGTGAACCAAAGCAACCAAACCGCAACCGGTTTTTTTCATCGGTTGGGGTTGAGGCCGGAAAGCTTTCTGTTAGTTCTTCCGGGTGAAATTGCCGCGCCACCTTTTGAAGTGTCCTTGCCAGCAGAGCATCCCTTGAATTTTGCCGTGGAGCTACGAGCCGTGTCTTGGCAAAGTTTTTGGTAGAAGATGGGGTGGGGTTGGAGAAGATTTGGTGGAAGGATTCGGGGAAGATGGGGAAGATAGACTCTTTGAATTACTTTATTCCAAGAGTGTTTCCAAAGCTGTCCTACATACACCAGCCTTTCTATCTTGAACAGCATGGGGGGGTCTCAGCCGAGTTTGAACACATCTTTTGCCTGCGAAAATTTCAGTCCTTTCCTTCGGAGAAATAGATAGATCGTCTCCAACATTTTGCCAGTTCAGAAGCTTTTACAGACTTCCAGCCTCACTTGATTTCTTGGAGAAAAACCGATCTCTTGGTGGCGACTTGATTACCTGCCTGAAACGACCGGCTGCCAAAAAACCAGCGGAGGCCAGTGGTTCCATTACCTTCAGCTATGGGGGTTCTTACTTCTCCTCCGAAAGGAATTAGGTGTCACTACAGTTGCTGATGTTGCGGACAAAAACAACCTGCTCAACATGCTGTTCTGGATGCTGTTGTGGGGTGCTGTCCAAGGTGTGGTTGAGGTGTAGTCACATGTTGCTGAGAGGGTGCTGCTTTGGGTGCAGGAAATTGTCTTGGGTCCTGTTCAGGGTGGTGCTGGGCAGGGTAGGGTTCTGTAATACTGTGGGATGCTACGTTTATAAATCAAACGCCTCTGATTGGCCCTATTCCCGACGTATTCTAAATGCTGCTATTGACATGCAAAAAGCATCTCTCGTTTGAATCCAAAAACCATCTGGTAAACTAACATAGCACTGGAATATCCCCATTTGAAATAGTAAATACATCATTTCAATCCAAGTCCATTTTAACACATAGCCAGCTAATGGTAGTGAATTTCCCAGCTATCTTCGGTTCGTCATGAGCCACAGGTGGAATCCATGCAGAGTTTCCCGGTACCATCTTATGGCCTGGCAGTTGCCATGGTCACAGTGGATTCTTGGGACCTTGTCAGCTCCATGAGGTGCGATTCTTCCGGCCTTGGAAGATTGGGAGATTGGGTAAAATGATGGTAACATGATTTTATGGTGAAATTTCATCTGGGATTTTTTTTTGACAAATTCTCAGAGAGTTTTGATCTTCTAACTTCTATGTTGATTCCTAAAGCATCTTTTGTTGGGATGCTGGGGATGACCGCACCGAACAGGCTCGTTTGTTGCGAGTTGTGTGGCGCCATGATCACCTGGAAGAAATTGTCGGAAGCTTCGTCCAGTTGCGAAGCCTTCTGTCTAAATGCAAGCTCTATGCAGGTGGGATTTTTTTTACTACTTTTTTTTGAAGAAAAACACGTCCCCTTTGATGATAAGGCGATGGAACATGTGTCTTTTCTATCCCCGCTAGGTTTGTTTAGCTGACGGAATTTGCATTTTCTTTCAGACCTGTGGGGTGTGGCAATTTTTGGAGGTCTTTTCCTTCTTTTTGTAGTTTGTGAAGGTTGCTGACGGAACTCTTTTCCAAGAGATTTTGAGAGTGAAAATTTGCAGAGCTGCCCGTGCTTAGGTCCTGGGTTTGGATTCATGGAATATACAGGGTTTTTCATTGCTGGTGAAATCACAATTTTTCCCCAACAGCAGATTGCTATGGGGTTGCAGGCAATCAGGCTCCGGTGTGGCTTGGGGGGGGGGTGAGTTGTGTGGAGGTTCTGGAAAATTCCAACGAAGCTTTTGGGAGGAACAAGGAGGTTCCAGGTAGGTTCCAAGAGGGAGAAGGAGACGAAGGTTCCAGAAAAAGTTGTGGGAAAGTGGATGAGGTCCCAACTGTCCAGTCAATCCTGTACCCAATGCTCTCACTGTTGGGGAATAGCACATAAGCGAGCTTTTTTTTTGTTTCAAAAGAGAATAGCCCGTGGAACTCGACGCCTCGTTTGCCAGGCAATTTCGGTTCATCAAAATGCTGGGAAACGCAATGTGATCTTCCACAAACTCAGAGGGTTTCGTTCTGCAGCGGACTCAAAATTAGAAGCTTTGCCGAGAATTTCAGTTTTTTTTCCCAGGAGATGTTGTTTGTTGGTTGCTATCTATCAACTGAATAATGATTTGAACAAATACGTACCTTGTGCCGAAAGGTCCGAATTTGCTAGACTCCTAGACATCTTCATGTAGAGTTGAATCATCAACCCTTATAAGGGTGTCCCGTTGGTAGGAAGACTTTGTCCTGCAAAAAGAGAAGCCGGTCAGCAGTATCGCTTACACAGAAGAATCCAAGTCAGTTCTCTTGACATTTGCTGGAGAGCATGCCATCTATGTATATCAGAAGGATTCGACATGGCAACATATCTCGACACTGGGTGATCCTAAACAACGTGGTTGTAGTGATGGACCAGCGAAGTCCTTGCGCTTCTGGTTTCCAGTATCCTCGGATTCGAAAAATCTGATGGACTCAAAACCATTAGTTCCTGGACCGACAGGGAAAATCTACATCCATAGTGGTGGCGCCTTGATGATGCTCACATCAGATCTTTCAGAAGCTAAAACCATCTCGTCTATGAGTTCCTTGGTGAAGACAGCATTTAGGTAGGCATCTTTGGGGAGTGTGTTTTTTTATTTCTATTTTTTCATAGGAAATATCCATCTCTCACTCTTATTGCATGTATTTTGGAGCCGTCAATCAGATCTCTTTTTCGGTGCCATGTTGGGTGAAGTCCTTAGTTTTTTCACCAAGAAACAACCAAATCATCAAATCGTCAACCCAAAGTTAGGGAATTTTCTGGTGACATACCTCCACAGAAACAGCATGTGACCCAAGATCCCATCGCACAGGAGAAGAGCTTTGGATGGTGGAGAACGATGAAGGAACTCCTGAATATCCCATGTCTTTCCATGTCTTTGGTGTGGGAAGAGATGGCAACTTGATCACTTGAGCATGGTCCCGAACTTTGGGTGGTCTTTAATGACATGGTTGTTTTTCTTTTTTAATGGAATCATTATATGATTATTATAGGGTGATTCAGTTTGTTATAGGGTGATTCAGATTGGCGTTGTTTATTTTAACCATACTTACATCTTACTTACATGTATCATGTATAATCCATTTCTCATCCGATTGAGGTAAAGTTTATCGATCCTTGCTTCGAACTGACTACCGCGAAGAGACTTTGATCCGCAGACTACAAATTTCTGACAATCTCCGACAAGCTCGAAGCAAAATCAGCTTCTCAGTTGCATGGTGACTGGGAAGTCCTGCTGTGTATCGGACTCTGATGATCCTTTGATCTCGGAGGCTGAATCTCTTCAGTTTTTGTTTTTGTTGTGTGGTGATTTACAAGATGTCTTCTTTTTGGCACCTATAGGGGGGGGGTCTTGTTTTGTGGCTTTTGTGGCCTGTCGAGCAGCTAGAGCAAGAACAGCAAGACCACAAGGAACCACAAGAGCCACAGGAAGAAGAAGAACAACAAAAATCAATAACAACAATAATCACAATAACAACGCTAATGATAACAAACAACAATAACAACAACATTAATAATAACGACATAGCAGACATAGTGGTAGCGACAATACCGACAACAACTAGAAGGACACAAAGAAAAAGAAGAAGAGCAAAGACAAGAAAAACACAAGCAACCGGCAGCAGCTTTCATCATCAAGAAGCAGAACCCAGAGAAACAAACGACAAAGCAGTGGTGGTTGTGCGCGTTTCGGCGCTACACCCTCCACATGTAACAAGGCTTTAAGCCCGATATATCATCGTTTGGAAGTGGAATAAAGAATTATTGTAGTTAAAACCTAGTTGCGAAGCGTGTGCAATCGTTTGCAATCATCCCAAAGCATCCTATCATAGCAATTCCCAACCAAGTAAGCTAGCCACCTGGAACCAGGCAGCCAAAAATGCTGATATTTCCAGTCCAAAAAGATAGTCCCGCTCAGGTTAAAAAAAGATAGTCAAATAAAATATGCGAGAATGAAAGGACAAGCAAGAAACGAAGAACCTTCACAGAAATTGCAGAAAGGAGAAGAACCTTCAAGGAAAATCAAGAAACAAAAACAGGAATTCAAGGAAAGAATGGACATGAAATAAATTTCAAAAAGATGAAAGGAAAAGCAAAGGCGAGAAAAAGGCAAAATCCTTCAAAACTAAAAAATCTGACCCTTTGATATCCCCTACTCAGTAGTACGCTGTATACTCATTCAATTGCTAAAGTGGGATGACACTACATGACATTGTGCCGGGTTTTGATCATGGCACATGGCATGTGTCATAAAGGCAAAGATTTGTTTCTTTTGCTGCCGATCTCATCATTGATCCTTGATCATCGATCATGGAGCCGCCATGGGTGAAGCTGCATGAAATCCAAGGAGATGTGGCTCCAGCCATTTGGCCAAAGCTTGATGAGAATCGACATGGCGAGCACTGGGTTCGGAACCGCTCTGCAGAGTCCAAGTTGTTTCCCAGCTTCGCCAGGGGCGGTGGGGGTGAACGATAAATGGGAGTTGTCCGTGTTAAATGAAACCCTCATCACCAGTGCAAGTGAGTTCTCTTGTAATTGCTAACCAATTAGCTAATGAGAAAAAATCATCTAAGCAGGTCTTCTGGGCCTAAGGCGACTGTGGGGAAAACTTTCCACCATTGGCTTGTGAAGGGGATGAAATCCTACCTACGTAGTTTAATTGGGATTCTGAGATCGTCCCGTATGGGCATCCCAAATCTAACGTATCAGTGTGATGGACTGGAACAGATATATATTTTTTCGATGGCTCTGTCGGAATTCCTGTGAAAAAATTATCTGAATTTTTCAGAGTGGCTGAAGTGGCAACATCGTTTTTTTGTGTTGAGAATTTTTGGTCAAGGATTTATCCGCACTACTATGCGGAGCACGACCGTGATCGCTGGGATGGCAGCTCTGGTCTTCCAATTTTGAAAAGGATCAGGAGGAATTTGGCTTAGCCAAGTCTAATTCCTGCGTTTTTTTTAGTGGAATCCAGGGGGTCCCCTCTCATTGAAGGGGGGTTGCGTTTTCATCAAATCAAATCATCAAATCAATGGTGAAGATTCAAATGGTGACGTGCTCCTAAAATTAGGTTCGGCTCCCGAAACTCTTGAAGAGTTTTTCGTAGCGGCTCTTGCCGCTCCTTTTTTGCTGCCAAGGAAAACGCACCTGGCTCTTTGATCCTTGGCTTTGGCAAGCAGTGGACAAATCCTTGCACCCGCCGAAATTGCGCTGCTTCTATAGGAGAGCAATCACCTTCACAAAGCCCCTCAGCCCAGGTAGGGTTTCACAGGTATTTTGGTAGTGAAAGACTGTCCCTGTTCTTGCCAGAGTGACCTCGATCATGAAAAGTAGCTTGCTTTGTCTCAAAATATAGGATGTCTGCCCCGCCGTTTTGGAGGGTCATCCTAGTAAGACGCACCCATGTAAAATTTGGGACCCGTAGTGGACCCTTCACCAAAGTCATGGTGAATGAAAAGAGGTTAGTTCAAAGTATCAGCTTCATCGAGGTGAAGTATTTTTTGTTTTTGCTTCTACGTTCTTATGCCAACAGTGATGCCTTTTTTTGGGGTTCTCGTTGGAAGGTTCTAACGTTGATTTTTTCAAACGGAAGCCTGATTGGATTTGCCCAAAATTGGCCATCGCTGAGTTACATTGCCATGTTGAAATACGACGACGAGGACTGCTGCGTCAAAGAAGAGGCCAGGTGTTTCTGGGTGGGTTTTCAAGCCCTGGCGATAAGGGTCTCCAGATCCCGTTTTGATGGTTTTTGAAGTGTAAATGATGATTTCAACTGAAATGGACGCATGCGAATGGTGGTAAGTTTGTTTCGAATCCTACAGACATGAAGCTCTTTGATGGGTTGACACTAGTTGACATTAGTTGACATTAGTGGCTTTCAGTGGTACAGTGTTCATAGTGGCTCTCGTAGGTTCTTTGCGGATTCGATAATTTTCATTAACCATGACATCGTTTCAAACAGCCCAGTTCGAAGCTGCAAGCGATGAGCTTGAAGAAAGGAGCCGGGGCAGGGGGATTTGTCAACAAGTTCAATCACACACACACACACAGATGCAGCCAAGGACGGACAGATTTCTATGATTTTGCACCACTTGGTACCAAGACAAAACATGGCTACAGATGCTACAGTAACGCCCAAAAAGAGCTGAATGTGAGTTTATTCTTTTTCTTTGGATTGCGCATTGCAGAAATGGTAACCAGGTTGGTCTTTTTGAGCAAGTAATTGTCCTTCACCTGAAAGTGAGGCGGGTTTCTTACAGTTTCATCTATAGATTCACTAATTTAATTAGGCAATAGGGATTCTTGGTGATTTTTTGGAATCGGTGTTAACTTGTCGTGTTTTCCTCATATTTTTTCCAGGCCTTTTAAAAAGGTTAGAAATATCACTCCCTACCTTCAAAATGATGGTTTCATCAACCTGTGTAAGTCCTCCCTGAAACAAACAGCTTGCACCTGAAACAAGAGGCTTGGAAGATGGGTTTCATGAAAGGCCTATTTGAAAAGGGGCTTTTACTTGCTGTAACACAGCCAGCTAAGCAGCCAGCTATCGCTATCTTCTGCCAGGAGAACAGAGCTTCTGGCAGAGGTGAAGGTTGATGGATGCCCTTATGTGTTGGTATCTAAGGAGACATCCACCGGCTATACCTGCAATATTTGTGGAAACTGTGAAGGTGGTGAATCTTTTTTCGACTTTGCAGCCCCTGGGACGCCGAAGTTGGGAGTTGATGAACAGTGAGTTGCTGAGAAGTTCGCGGGCTTGCCCCCCTTTCAGGGTTGATTTTCTGTGAAAGTGAGACAAAGCTGGAAACAGAAATTCTCAGACTTCCAGCAATGAATCTTTGAACATATCAGCTTACCAGGAACCATGTTGAGAAACCAAATGAGCCAAATTTGCAGAAATCAGGTAGTGAACTCGTGATGTAGAAGTTCACCGCATGGGTGTTTTAGGATTCTACAGGCCCCATATTGAGGCTTCTAAAAAAAGTAAATCAAAACAAACGCATTTTGAAAGTGTTTTGTTCTTCACCAGCTGGTGATCGAAAAAAAACAACTTGACAAGGCTTGGGGATACGTCTGCGAAATGGAAGGTGTCAACTTCACTTGTCACCCTTTCTGTGCGCTACCTGAAGAATATCAGAAGCGCAACTTGACCCAGATCACTTAGCCCCATGTCCAAGTTAAGTACCTCAGGCCCTGGCTGTTGACTTCATATTAGTTTGACGTGTGCCATTGTTTGAAGTTGACAGTGATGGCTGAAATCTAGGAGCGAGTTGATTTTTTTTGAAGATCAATCCAAAATTTCGAGTTTGGTGACTGTCAGTATTTTTTTCGGATTTCAGCGATGCTGTTTCGGCATCATCTCCCATGCTTCCTTGTTTTTTTGGGGATGGGTTGCTTTGCAGGCAAAGCACTTGAAGCACGGTGGCTAGAGATAGGTGTGGGATTGTGGTGGACACGTTTGTTGCTGTCCATGCCAGTCAAGGGTTAATTCAAATGATTGCCAGACTGCGGGTTTTGAACCAAAAGCTGTTGACAAAACCCCTCCCGCGTTTTTTGAGCTAAAAAAACATTGGCAGCATTGAGGTTTCGTAAGCTTTCAGACATTTGGGTGACAAGACCATCCAAGATTTTTCACTAGGATCACGGGAGAAGACCTAAACATCTTTCAGGAAAACAGAAAGAAGCTGTCGAAAAAAATTCAAACCATCAACAAAGAGCATCTTCAAGCAGAATATCCATCGTGGTGCAGTCAATTGTTATGTGGTGGTTGAGGTTGGTGGTTTGCTGGGAATCCCTTGTGAAAGGGATTTTGGAGAGATTCCTAGAATACTAAACCGCAAGTATCTTTTCCCCACCAGTCATCCAGTGATTCATCGCAGGTCAAAACGCTTTTGCAGAGCTTCCCCTGGTCTTTGATCCTCAAATCTTGGACTTCAATCAGAAGTGAGCACTTTCATCCCCGAGCTCTTCATGATCATTTCCCCAGAGGCAAGCTCAGTACAAGTGCGAAGACCTTTTTTTGACGACCCGTTTATTCTATTTTGCTTCTTTGACATTTCACATGAACGTCTACCCTCCTTGAAACTAACATAGCACCCTGAAACACTGGAGTTGAAAGATGAGTTTCTTTTGGGGCCCGGCCTCCTGCCAGGTGCAAACTGTTAGTTTTGGGGAGTGTAGTCACAGAATTTTTACTGAAATTCCATTGAACTTCTCAAGTCTCGCAATCTCACAGGCAGTGTTTTGCCTCTCAGCGCCTTCGAAAACAGACAGGTGCCCTTCTTTTGGCAACAGGATCGACTCAACAGCCACAAAATCCCATGATGCATCCATGGGATGGTTGTATTTACCTACATTTGGTTGAATTTTATGTTAAGATATCAATCCCATGGATGGGACTGGTTTGTGGATATTGGTGGTTTTGATCATCATCTGATCCCTTGACTTGGGAAAATTGGTTGGTGCAATTTTCAGAGACGATGATCTTTGTTGTAACGAGTATCTTTCTTTCAATCATCCAAGATTCGGGTCGAAACATGCCTGATGGCATTCTTGTCGATGTAGCATCTTAAAGGTCACCGGCATGGCAACCCAACTGCAAGGGTGGTCCCTCTGATGAAACTTTTTTTTTGTGTGATCTTTACTTAACAAAAACCCTTGGATGTCATCCAAAAAACTTGTTGCATTTCATTTGACTGAAGATCTGAGATGGAAATATGATGTGAATTGTTGGAAGCGTCAGGTGAACATGCTCGTGGAGTTCAACCGAAGGCTGGGGTACACTGTAGAGACTTTATGAGATTACTGGAATGTCGTGGGTGTATTGCTTGATATATGATGCTATAAACAAATTATTCATGTTACTGTAATTGAGAAATGGTGGGGAAAGTAGCAGACACGACATGACCTGCATCAATTTCATGACTGGTTTTGAGATGGTTGGTGATCCTGCCAAATGTTGGACGTCTGTTGTGATCTTTGCCATTGAAAATCCTATAGACCTCAGTTGTTGCGACAGCGGCATTGGCTCGGAAAAACAAGCTATAGACGTCTCGTGGACCCAATGTCGGAGTTTCTAGAAGCTCTCGGCAGCAAAGAGGCGAAGAGGGCAGGGGAATGAGCTGTGATCAGTTCACTCTGGTTAGTTTTGAAGTAATTTCGTTGATATGACGGGTGAACTAAAGAATTATGAAGTTATTTATGTAGTGGTATGACTTTATATGACTCGCTTTGCCAAATTGGCCTATATATATGTATATATACATATACACATGTCAGGAGTGTGTTTTCTTTAAAGCCAATTTGGCTTCCTGGATTTTCGGATGATTTTTTGAACCAACCAGGATTTCCATCCAAAAAATAGTGCCGAGTTTTGGAGCCTCCCTGTGGGTGAAACAGGTGTTCAACTGCTTGGAAGCACCATACCTATGGTTAAATGTCAGTTTAACTGGTTACCCTCCCTGGAACTAACAGTGAGTTTACACCTGAAAATGGATGGTTGGAAGACTAGTTTCCTTTTTGGATGGCTTCCTACCAGTTGCTACGTTAGTTTCAGGAAGGGTAACTATCCAGTTTTGTCAGGCATTTTGCACCACTGGAGTCTCAACCAATTTGAGTATTGAATTTCCTGGAACTTGGAGAAAAAACGTTTTTTGTTCATTGTTCATGTTAGGCATCACATATTTACTGTTGTCACAGCCGCATTTTCCTGACACTCGTTTCCATCTAGAATATGTATGTATACTGTATATATTATATAGATTATATGATCAGGTTTGATAGATTTTGAAATACATTCTTTCCTTCTGCTACACATCTGAGATGGTACACGTCGTCTTTAGTATGGATTTGCATCTTAGTGATGAACATGTTGAGGGTTTATGCAATCCTTCTTTTGCAGGATCCATCACGAATCATATGTATATATATATATACACAAACAAAGTATGTATGCATATATTCCAAAACCGCACCAGAAAACCAGAAGTTCAGATCACCCAAGATTAAGTGTCATTGCTCTAAGCAGGTGTTGAGCCCCACAATCCTCATCCCATCATAGCGTAGGACATTGGGAACACTTTCACAGACTGAAGTCCAACAGCGTCCCAAATTCCACTGCGGGAACCCATTGGGATGTTTCCTCTCAAATTCCAGCGATTTTGTTCCTTTAGTTTTTTCAATAAACATATGGATTCGACGATTGTCCGGCTTCCACTTCACTGGCGGGTCAGCGAGTTGATGGTTGTTGCAGGCACCAAGAGAAACAGAGACATGGAGACGCTGCTCGATTAGCACTGGGAATCAGCAGGGGTTTTGTCTAGACATTGACAAATCAGCAGGGAAAAGGGGCAGAAATATTTCACAGCACTTTTCTTGGCGAGCACAAACAACATCATTGGAAAACTTGGGGTTGTGTTTTTTTGCAAGAAAAACCAATTATGCTCAGGTTTGGCTGGAGAGATTAGTTACATGAATGGCTTCCTTACTGCACTTGGCATTTTGGTCGTTGTGCTTGGCATTGCTCTCGCATTGAAGTTGTATCAACGGCAAAAGAAAGACCGTGACTGGGAGCCGCCACGGAGATCGACCAGGTCCCCGGAGGCTGGCACAGTGCTTGGGCAAAGATCCAGTGACACTGAGCCAGATAGGGTAACACCTGTGGCACCTGTGGCAGCTGCACCGGCAAAAGCACGGAAAGCAGCAGTTTCGGTAGAGCCGAGGACCAGGATGACCAGGGCCCAAATGAAGAGTGCCAAGGCAATGGCAGCTTTCAGGAAGTTAGACAAAGATTCAAGTGGTTTTATCTCACGAGTGGAGTTGCAAGCTGTCCTTGTCCATTTGCCACAACGCACTGCTGATGCGGTGTTTCAAGCCATGGATACAGATGGTGATGGAAGGATCTCATTTAAAGAGTTTGAAGAGAGGTTCTATCCCATGATTGATGATGAGGATGAAAGCCTGGCAGAAGGGATTGACTTTGATGGTGCCTGGTTGATGGAATGGCCCGATGGAGATCATGTGGTGTGCCATGTCTCTGGAAATCGCTTCAATGTTTTTCGTAAGGTTTTTCAGCTGCGACCAGACCTGGAACCCCCTAGGTTGCAGTGGCAAGATGGCACTGTACAGGAACTGGAGCACTGTGGAGAAGGAAGGCTCAAATGGAAGTTGAGTAAGAGGTGGTCAGTTCAATATTTGCATTGGGTTCGAATTCCTTATTGCCCTGTGAATCATGCACACAAGATGAAGTTGGCGAAAGGGAAACAAGACTATGTTTGTACACGCTGCCACTTGTCAAGAAGCAATGAATGGTTTTGGTTTTGCCCTTTGTGTTCTGAGTATGAGTCGGCACTATGTCCTGAATGTGCAGCAGTACCCCCTGAGCCCGAAAAGATAGTCTATGGAATCCGAGCTTCATATGTTCTCAACAATTTTCCCGACATTGCTCGCTTCGAGACAGATTTGCCCAATCCAGACTTTTACCAGATGGCTGATGTGATCGCAAAAGGAGAAAGAGGCATAGGATACCAGAAGATTTGTCCGCGAGATGGAAAACCTGGATGTAGCATCGTGGATGCAGTAGATGAACGCCACAGGGGCAAAGTGACTCACTTTGTGTCATGGTGTTGGCAGTACAAGCTGAATGACTTTGTAAGTGCTATTTCCAGCTGGGTGCAGAGAGAGGGACTAGATCCTCTTGATGTGTGCTTGTGGGTATCTTGGTTCTTTGTTTTACAGCATTTTCACATTTTCTCCATCCCTCTTTTTCAATCCGTTTTGAAGGTTGGGACAAAAAAGGCTTCTTTGTGCGACCAATCATGTGACTGTCAAATTTTCATTTGCGACACAAGCTGGCTATTCTTAAATGTACTTTAACAAACTATATCTAACATGTCCATCCACAATCCCGTCTGAATTCTAGTGATATTCTACAACCCCCTTCCCCTGAATCAAAAGCACACTCCACTAGAAAAACATGCTGAACAGCTTCTTTTTTCTTGAAACAAACCTGCACCAAAAAAGGTCTGTTTCTTCTGCAACAATCAATACCGAATTTTGGAAGCGAAGACTCAAACAGGCTCCGATGAGTTGAAAAGTGTCTTTGAGAGTCACCTAGCTTCGGCTGGGCGGATGCTCTTGCTCTTAGATAGCTTTGTGGATCCAGCTTACATTAAGTGACTTGCTTGCATTGGTTGTGTTGAGGGTCCCTTGAGGTCGGAGCTATGGAAAGAAGCCACCCACCTTTTCTTTCGTTTCGGCCGTTCAGTTTGTTTTTTTGGGGCAAAGCTGTGGTTTGTTCTTCGATTTTCAAGGAATTTAGCCGTGGTTGCTGGGTGAAATTTTGTGCTGATTTGTTTTTTTGCTGCTTGGCGTTTCGGCCTGCTATAGGCACACAACATGATGCAGGCCCTTTTTGAAGGGACTTCTCTTAAAGTACCAACCAGCAAAACACCCATCAACCCCTGATGATATCAAGGAAGACCGATCCATGCAGTTTTGGGATGATATGTAACTACTACATTTTCTTTACACTTTCAGAACTGGGAGAACTTCAAGAAGCGTCCGAAAGCTTGGAAAGTTTGGAACCCTGAAGAATGAGAAATAGGCACTAGTAGTATATGGTATACAGCATCAGCTCCTTGTAGGCGTGATCTTTCAAGATGATGACTGCCATGACTTGGGCCAATCCCTTCCATGAATCTGTCTTTTTGGTAAAACAAGTCCAACGTTGTCAGAACATATGAAGATACTGTTGATGAACGGAATCCTGCCACAATTGAGGTTATAAATATCCTGGTACTTCGGATGTTTGGGTGTTTCCATCCCAACAAAAAGTTACCAGAGAAAGCCACCTTCAACGGAAGAGATTGATACTATCGTGTCATCCATTTCATTGCAGACTTTACTTGTCCAGTTGGTCCATACATTTCTGCAAGTGTTCCAATCTCAGGAGAGCCTGGTGTATTTTTGAATCCTATGTGTGCATTGACAGTGACTTCCCGATAACCATCATTTTGCCCGAGCGTGCCCGAAGATTCTTGGTGAATTTTGAGATTGAAACGTTGGCTCAAGGAACCGACCCAAAATGTACGTAGAAATTTGGTTGATTTTGAATGATTTTGAAAAGTAAAGTTTTGATTTTTTAGGGTTGCTAACTTTGAGACAGACCACACATATTTGATGACATTTGATAAATTTTCTTAGTAAAGTAGCCTTTAGAAAAAAAATAAGGTCGGATCTTCCTCACTTTTTTCTTGGCGAAAAGTTGAAATCCGTTGAGGTGAGTTCCATGAGATCCTGAACGCCAAAAACGGCTACAGTGAACTTCAAAGTTATTTTGAAGCTGTAAATGTTCGAAATGCAAAAGCGTCCAACAAGAAGGATGAAGAGATGATCAAACGTCTTATCATGGGTTTGACAGGCTTTGATAAGGTCAATGAGGCTGTAAAGAAATGCCTCTTGAGTTGGTTAAGTGACATGTTTAATGCGGACTTTGCCAAGAAATAGTTGCTCCCAACAAAACCCAGGTGGAGACAAAAGCTCTCAGAATTTTGCCTGGCTAGGAGTTTAATTAGCTGAATGCAGAAGTTCAGCCTTTCAGCGACTGATTTTTGCAGCGGCTGATTGACTGATTGAATGCCTGAAAGTTGGTGCCACAAAATGGCGACATGATTTTGATATATATATATATATCCGAAAGTTAGCAGAAACAAGAATACAATAGTGTTGTTGGTGATCTGAAATCCAGGCGATCACTACTTTTTGGATGTATGAAATCCAGGCAATCACCTAGTGGAATTTTGAGCTACCTATCAACTAATGATCACAGCATGTCGGATCACCATGAACAGTAGGGGTACGCAACACAAGAGAGCAATAAATACATCAAGTTTGTTGTTTTTTTCACGAGTTGCAGCAGCCAGATGTCACAGGTCTCCCAAGGCCTTCAGACATATCAGTTGATCTGACTAGGCTTGGCACTGGCCGGGCCAAGGCACAAGAAAACTGGGAGTGGCATGGCGTGGTACGGGCTGATGCTTAGCTTTAGAAAAGATTCACACAAAAAGCGGGAGACAACTGAAGGCAATCAATAAGAATACGAAACGTTTTTTTTTTGTGAAAAATCACAACTGGCTTTGGGACTTTGTCTTGTCGTTGTTTAGATTTGTTGGGTTGTTTTCTGCAAGATTGTCAAACTCAGTCTCTAAATGGGGTGGCGACATATTCAATGAGCAGCCATGTCATTGTTGTAATGCTCCGCAGCAGGATTTCCAAAGGTGATGGGAGGAGTGATTGCTATATAGCTGAAGGGCGTTATGGGTTTGTGCTAGGCATCAAAACACATACCCTCCCTGAAACTAACAGCGAGTTTGCACCTGAAAATAGGCCTTTTGCCCCCAAAGGGAAGTAGTATTCCAATCATCATTTTCAGGGCCTATGTTAGTTTTAGGGAGGGTATCCCAAATAGCAACATCTACATCTGAAAGGACATTTTGGTTTTCCAGATTCCAGATTCCCCCCCCGTTTTTTTTTGTGGAGTGTCCTGAGATGTCCTGAGCAAAAAACTTGTATGTCCTTGAGTGTGACGTCATTTTAGACATGGGTTGTAAGAGAACCCAAATTGAAAGAAACCGTCCCTGGGACTCTGTTTACCCCACAATACCAGTCTTGGCGACTCAGGTTGCCATCCGCACTGGTCCAGAAAATTTCTCATTGCCTTTAGACATATTGAGATGAGTCGACTTTTGTATATCTACTTACATGTCAACTCAGAAGAATTACGAGTTCTTGAACCATCTTTGTGCCTTCCAATCAGGTGAATGACGAGGGTGTTCCCGTTATGAAAAAAGACACCAGGAGGTGGTGGCGGGGAGTGTGGGTATTTCCCAACATGACCACCTCAGAGATCTCTTTTGGAGGAATGCTTGGAGGCTTGCTTTTTTTGCACCAAGCAATCAGAATTTAATCATAACACCTGTTTTAAGCCAAAGGAGAAATCCAAAGTGGAGCTCTGAAAACGGTGGTGTTTTTTCTTTACAACCAGATGTAGATGTAGAAACATGACGAAGATGATTCTCATCCATGAATCATTCACTTTACAGATCATCCGTGTGCATGATTTTCACATTTTTCAAATCATTGACATTGATTGATCATCCAAATTATGCACGAGCATAGTAACCAAAGGCCCATGTCTCTGAAGAACATCAGTTTACGTTATTTGACATGATGACAAGATGATAGAAGGTTTAGGACTTGTTGCGATTGGATGCTTCGATATTGAGAAGTTTGCGGTCCTGGTGTGTTTTGGAGTTGCTGTTGCTTAGTAGGATGATGTAGTTTCGAAGATGACGAGGAGGATAGAGGTCCGAAGTTCTAGCGAGTTTTGTTGCAATTTGTAAGCTTTGCAGGCATGTTGGTTTGCCCGCCTGGTCATACAGCTCCTTGAACTGCCCTGAAAAAAATAAGAGCGTGAGTTGAGTTTTGCAGGGAAATGATGGGGCCCAGGGGGAAAGCTTAGCAACATTTGCGAAGACCCCAACGATTTTTTCATATTAAGATCAGTTCATTATATGCTGTAGTTCTAGATTCCCAACATTCCGACTTGGTGCGTCAGGTTGGTGGTGACATCACAGGTTGATTTTGAGATGTGATGATGTGATGTCACCTTAGGTAATTCATTTGTTGAATGTCAATTAAACTAATTTCGAGATAGAAACTGATTTACTTGTTTCGGACGAAAGACTTGCTGAAACGAATTGCTCCATTTGGTGAAACCAAGAATTATTATTATTATTGATTGTTATGATTATTATTTTTTTTCCGGTAATCTTCTTTGCCTAAAATGCCTTCAGTCCGTGTCTCAAATTTTTGGATGCAGCTTAAAATGTCGCAACGGGTTGGAAGAGATCCCCCATACCGGCGAATCTTTACATGACAAATGGTACCTTGATGGTTGGGGCAGAATCTGATCCATTGGTTCATGGTTATCCTAGCCGGGAAATTTGTTCTAATGAGGTCTGCCGAGCAGAACTCCTGACTTTTTACGGGAGATGATTCAAAGAAGCAGTTTGGTACTGGTCGAATCTGATATGATATGACAATATGACATACAATAGACTACGACACAAGACAATGTGTAATTGTAGTGTGATGTCATGTCATGTAATGTAATTTACATCATACCGGACACTGTAATAGAATAGAATGATCTATGTATCATGATCATTAATATGCAACCATTTATATATCTTTAAGTTCGCCTCGAAGTTTTGGGGCTCACAGAACGCAGCCGGACTGTCCCGTCGTCGTTGGATTCCGCTGCCAAAAGTCGGAGGTTTCAGCGATCTTGGGATGTTGAGTGAAAACGCGACGTTTTCAGAGGTTAAAAAAAAGCCTCCCAACTATCACGGAATCAAACAGGTCACGAATCGAATCACCTAGGGGGGTTCTTGCTTCCAAGTAGGGGGTTTGGAATTGTCGTGTCTGGCCTTTCTGGGTCTCATCTGGGGTGGGAGACAGTATGGTGTTTCTTTAATATTGCTGTTTCGGGCTCTATGTTGGTGGAGATTTTTTTTTGCATTTGTTTGACGCTCTCCAAGCTGGAAATGACACATGGGACATGTTGTTCATTGACGAAATGATGGATAATGTTAAGGTGGCCACATGATTTTTCCATTTGTATGACAATTTTTCCAAAGTTTTGTTCATACAAATCACACGCTGGGAAATCTTTCATTAAGCACAAGACACATGACCATTTTGTATTACCATAATGGATTGATGATAACGGTTCATTGCTTCAGCACCTCTGATATGTATCAGAGTTGTCGTTCAGGCATGATGCGGCTGGTGGTGCTGGTAGCACTTGTGGCATGTACCTATGAGGGTTTTGCAGAGGAGACCGGGAACTTTGGGGTGATGGCTTACGTTTGTTAAAAATATCTTTGGGATGATTAGTCATTTAGGTGGATGTGATTTCAAGATATGAAAGTGAGGATGTCCAAAAGTGTGAGTTGTGAGGGTTGCGAAGTGAATCACAACTGTGTCTTCGGCTGGTTTCCGTTTTTTTTTCCCGGAGGTCTTCCAAACAGGGTGGTTTCTGGGCACAGTTTTGATCCATTTAAGTCCCAGAGAATCACTTGGAGCCAAGGATGGAGTGTTGATCAAAGCAATCTTTTTGAAAGAATATGAAGGTTTCAATATTGAAAATGTGAAAAAGCCAATGCAAAGATCATTTTCTGAGGGCCAAGAGGGATAGCTGTATGACCGTTTTGTTGGTACTCTGAGTCCAGGATGTGTTGGGCTCATTGGAGCAGATGCAGGAGCCTGGAATGCAAAAACCCCTGGAGGTCGCTATGTAACATGAAGTCCCAAAATAGGATTGGTGTGCCAGGGTTGGCGATAAATGGTACATGTTGGAACAGGCCATATCAGCCCTCTTCCGAGGCTCAAGATGATTCTTTTTCTTGGACCTTTTTTAGTAGGATGTATTCACAGGGACATTTCATACAAACCCTGTATGGCGAGTTGGAAGGTATGGCGTCTTAAAATATCCAGTGTTGTTTCCTAGTTTACTAGACGTTTTTTGAGGGTTTTTTTGGTGGTCCCGAATTTCGAGACAAACACACACAACCGGACCGGTTGATGTCTACAAATGAATACACATGAATTTCATACACGCTCTGTATGTATATTTGTATACAGCATTGATAGAATATTACATATTTTTACGCATAGATGATAAACACATAACATTTGGGCGCATATATGGATCACTGCTACAGTATTCATGGACTTAACTTGAATGAAATCTTTTTGGAACAGCTATAGATGATTTTTTATGCTCCCTGATTGGCCTAAATCTTTGGTCGAGCTACTCATACCCAGCTATAAAGAGATTTAGAGGGCACCCAACAACGAAGACCTGCTGAAATTGGATAGCTGACTTCTTAAATCCATTGGATGTTGAGCAAATCTGTGGATCTTTTCTTCTTTCAGACTGAAGTTTTAAAACGTCTTTTGTGCAGCTTCTGCTACTTTGGAAATGACATGGCAGTTTAGGAATCTCCGACTCTTCAACTACTGACCACCAAAGTGATCTACGTAGCATTGAATGGGGTGCTTGGAATGTTTGGTTGGTTCGCTTTAAATGAGACTTGTGCACTGAAGATGATCAATTCAACTGAGTCGAAAAAAGATTACTTCCAAGTATGTGCATTTGTGGTGATTTGATCCTTGGTTGGGGCCCATATTAAATTGCCCCTAGCGCGAGTACATACTATTAGAGCTGGGCCAAGACTAAGATCCAACATGCAGCAAAGGGCGTTTCTTGCCTCTTTATGTTGCCTCCGCAACCCAAAAAACATCAGCAATCAGTGCTTGTCAGCTCGCTATTGACAGGAATCCGAAAAAGTGGGGCCAGCAAGTGTTTCCTTCGAATTGGGTGCGACAGAAAGAAGGATTTCCTCACGCCCATGGGGCCGTCGGCGTTACAGTGGTCATTCCTATTCCTACACTCCTTCCTACTCCTACACTCCTTCCTACTCCTACACTCCTTCCTACTCCTACACTCCTAGGCGTAGGTCATACCAGCATTCATCCCAGCCTTCATCCCAGCATTCATCCCAGCCTTCATCCCAGCATTCATCCCAGCCTTCATCCCAGCATTCATCCCAGCCTTCATCCCAGCATTCATCCCAACCTTCATCCCAGCCTTCATCCCAGCATTCATCCCAACCTTCATCCCAGCCTTCATCCCAGTATACAACCACCCATGCACCACCACAGCCACCAGCTGCGCCAGCACCACCTGTGACGGTGATTCCAATCAAAGGACGCTGATTCTGGTTGCGGGGAAGTGCGTTTGGTCGACCGCCAATCACAGCATTTTGTAGCACACCCTTCCTCCCATAATCATGGAAGTGAAGAATGGTTCTCTCCAAAAGTAGTTCCCATTTCAAAAAGAAACCAGCCATTTTCAGAAGCTTCCATGTTATGGGAGAGGAAAAACTTCAAATTAAGCCCAATTCCTTTCCAATACCCAAAATTGTTTGTTCTCAGAAAATTTTCGAGCGACAAAAATAACACAGATCTTGCTGCAGGAGGCGCGCTGCAATTTGAGGAAGGAGAGCTACCGAAGCAACCGACTTTCCAACGACAGAAGCCAAAACGAGGTGATCCCGATCCCAATCCCAACAACCACGTGATCGTGACGCTTGCAGGACTGCGAGTTTTGCTTGAAGGTTTGTGGTGTTGATAAACAGACCCCGCAGTTTTTCATGGGTTTTTCCATGGGTTTCTTTGAGGGAGTGGTTGTCTGGATTTTACACTTTGCCCAGACAAATAACTGTATCATTTGTGAGATCAAATCTTGGTTGGGCCAAATGAAAGATCAAAAATGGGTTGAATTGGTTTGTCAGGGTCTCTTTTTTCGTGGCTTCTCAGGTTGCTTGGATGTTTATTCAACAAGTGTTTGTAGGCTTGTTGGTTTTCACAACTCTGGACCCGGCAATGTTCTGATAAATTGACAGGCATAGACCATTGGACCATTGGACCATATACATCTTCTGGTTGAGTCTTTTGGCAACTTCAAATCACCTTTAAAACCTGTCCAGTTTGGTAGTTCAGAATCAGGAATGGATGTGGAACGTGACATGTGATTTTCATTGATTTTCCATTCACCCAGATACCTTAGGATGATTGTTGGGGAGAAAGGTTGCAGGTGATACCACTGAGGATGACAGCACTCTTTTAAATGTCGACCTTTTGTTTGGAGTATTGCGCTAGCCCTAAACCACAAAAAAAACAACTTATACACTTCCGAATCCGTATCTTTCACGTCTTTACTGGCGACATGTTGGATAATCCACTTTTGACCGTAGATTGTATTGCCTACTAAAGTTTCCTCCGTGAAATGCACCATGTTTTCAGGAGTACCCAGCTCGTAAAGGATCAAAGCCATCACATATCCAAAGTCCAAAAACTCATTGTCCTGAATAACCCTAGTAGTATCCTTCATGGCCTGAATTGAGCCTGTGATATTTTCAGTTGATTCAAAGTCTTTTTTTTCCCAACCCTTAGCAGCTTTTTCGTTGAAATTCATACATTTCAGCAATCCCTCTAAAAACTACTCACATTGCTTGTGAATTGCCGGAGATACTTCAAGTAATTTTTGGTTTTGCAAGTTGGACAACAAATTCCCAAGGAAAAAAACTCATACCCTGCCAGAAGTTTGACAGCTCGCCCCTGAAAAGTTACCGGGCCCCAAGAGGAAAGAAACAAAAACGGCTTCCACATCTTCCTTTCCCACCATGCCCTCCAGGGGTGTTCAACTCGCTGTTAAACTTCGGGCAATGTCACCAAATCAGCTCCCAATGTCACTTTCACTAGGAGCTGGTATTCTGGACGTCCCAATCACAATCCCCGAGCTGAATGTGCCAGAGCCGACGGCTCCACCGAAAATTCCAGCGAAAACACCTGGACCTGGACCTTCCATCATCTCCAAACCTCCGGGACCAGAGGCGCTTCTTGAGGGTTGCCCGTTTCTCACTAAGTTTTCTCTTTACACATTGGGAAACAGAAGCAAACTTCCAGAATTTTTTCGAGATAAACAAAAAGAAAAATAGACAATTTGGATTATTTCAGACATGTGATTTTGCAACATGAAAAGTGAATTCGTGAAGTTTCAAAAACCAAAGAATGACAATACCCCTATGACCAACTTTGCTGAAATCGACGTCGCGGCGTTGTTGGGTTTTTCTTGCCACGATGCCAAAACAGGTGAATCCTCCGAAACATCCCAAGCCGAGCACGAATAAGCCGGGACCCAGCCAAGGAGGCGGGGGAGCTAGTGGAGCTGATCAAGCTGATCAAATTGACCACGGTGGTGAAGCTCATCAATCTGACCAAGTTGGTGGAGCTCATCAAACTGATCACACTGGTGAAGCTGACGAGTCTGGCTGGCCGATGTCATCGACTTGGTATAGTGCCAGACTGGGAGGTTTGTGGGAACAGGAACCGTCACAACCTTGTCAAATCAAAGGCGCTTGCCTCTCTAGCCCTCATTTTCCCGAGCCATATGGTGCATCGGAGAAGTGTGAGGTATCTTTGCGGCCATTCTCGGTGATTCGAGTCATGAATTTTAGTACGGAGAAGAACTATGACCACTTGACCATCAATGGCTACAAATACAGCGGTTCGGGCCATGGTTTGACAGGTGCATCAAGTGTTGTGTGGTCCAACATTTCCTGGGAATCAGACTGGTATAAGGCAGGTAGTGGCAGTGGTTGGCGGATTTGCGTGGAAAAGCCACCAACCTGTTCAGATGGTCTGGAATTGATACCAGTAGCTATTCATGATTGCCCATCAAGTGGAACAGACCTGCCAAATTGCCATGATGCGGAACCAGGAGAGTTGTGTGAAGGTGATGGAAGATGCGGCACAAGAAAAGACATCAACAATTGCTATGACAAGTTTTACGCTTATCCTCCATCAAGAGATGTGTACCAGAAAGTTCATATCACAACAACGACAAGCATGTCTACATCAACAACACAAACTCTGACATTCACAAGCACAACCTCAACAACCACACCACTAGCTTTTAGATCTGTTGGCCAAGAATGGATTGTTGGAGGGCCTTGCGGAGTTCACGATATGTGTTTGGAAAGTCCAAATTATCCAGCTTCTTATGGTCCAAACGAATCATGTGTGGCTTCCCTGCCGGCTTTTTCGACGATTCGAATCGATGACTTTGTGACGGAGAAATACTTTGATCCTTTGACCATAAATGGGTATATGTATAGTGGAAGTGGTCTCAACAAGGCTTTAACTGTACTGTGGTCCAATATTTCCTGGAGCTCAGATGGATGGAACAATATAAGCAATGGAACCCATTTACGGTGGAAGATTTGTTTGGAGAAGCCACCAACCTGTTCAGATGGTCTGGAACTGATACCAGTAGCTATTCATGATTGCCCATCAAGTGGAACAGACCTGCCAAATTGCCATGATGCGGAACCAGGAGAGTTGTGTGAAGGTGATGGAAGATGTGGCACAAGAAAAGACATCAACAATTGCTACGACAAGGTTCAGACTTATCCTCCATCAAGAGATGTGTATCAGAAAGGTAATGGTACCACCAGGACTTCGACAACCAGGACTTCAACAACATCTACGACACGGACGAGAACCAGTACTACAAGATCAACAAGTACTACTCTGTCCACGACATCTATCACATCTACTTCGACAAAGCCTTGGAAAACCGTGGGGCTTTGGGAGTTCTCCGGGCAATGTGATGCAGATGCTGCGGGTTGTGTGTATGCGACTGCGAAAGATGGACATAGGCAGGAGTGTCACCTGTCTCTTCCGCAGAATTCGCTTGTACGAGTGACTTTGCTTGAAAAGTCAGTGGCTTTTCGACTTGAAATGGGTGCATTTCATGGAATTTGGTCAGATCCAAGATAGTTTGGCAAAGGAATCCCCAGCCTGGGATCAGGTTGTTGAATATATAGGACTTACAATTCACACTCAGCTAAGAGTTCTGGTATCAAGAGCTGTTCTGCTTAGAAAGCTGATCGTTCTTCAATGCCTACGTTTTGCCAGCACGGAAATTTCCACACTTCTCTTGGGGAGAAAATTTTCCAAGAAAATCCATCATTTACCCAGGCTTTATCCGGGAACATCCATCCACATTCTTGTTCACGTATTGATAGATATACCGTATTATATTATATATGTATATAATCGAGGTGGTGGCAACTCAAATATTTTCAGTTTCACCCCTACTTGGGGACATGATCCCATTTGACGAGCATATTTTTCTAATGGGTTGAAACCACTAACCAGTTAGATATATATGTGTATATATATATACATATCATATATTTTGAAGTTGCAAGCTGGCCTGGTGGTTGACATGCATCAATGTAATAGCATAGTGGAACATGGATTGGCCTAGGATCACTAGATGTGAAGGTCGCATGCCCCAGGCCTTGTGCCCCTGGGCAAGAAACGTCTATTGAATATATCTAGCACACACACACATATATACATACATTGTATATACATACTTTTAAGTTATAATAGATTACACATGTATCATTGTCCATGCTTCAAAAAGATCTTTGGTAGTATATTTTGTATTCATGAATCTATGTATGTATATATATATGTATATATCTGTATCAATCTGCACATGTGCACGCACCGTGTTTGCTTGCAATCTTTTTGGCTTTTTGTTGTTGTCGAAAGAGGTGACCAATGCCTCGAACGTGGAGAGCTTCTGGGTTGACGGCAACTACCGCCGCAGGGCAGAAATTTGAACAGCCGGGTGCCCCTTCGACAGGGTGTATGATGAATGTCCCTTTTGTATGGGTTTGTTAGAAAACCACCTTACTTTGGTTTTGGTTTGCCTACCTGTTTGTCTTGTTATTTTTTAAAGGGGGACATTCATTGCAAACCCTGTTTGATGGGCCCCCTGTTTCTGGTGAATCAATCGTCTCCTAAAAGCGTCATGCCAAGGTAGAAAACCTTTCAAATTTGGCAAACAAATTCCAACCCCCCATCTTCCTGTGGGTGTTTTTTCCCACTTGAATCTGCTCACAGTTCTATGGCCAAAGGATCAAGTCCTGATTCTGATGACGAACTCTTTGTCGCACACGAGCTGGCCTTTCAGTACAGTGCTGGGCGGCGGCGGCGGTGGGATCAGTACAGTGCTGGGCGGCGGCGGCGGTGGGAAAATTCCAACAACTGGAAGGTGTGCCATGTAGATGCTCGTTGCGATGATGGCTTACCCCTCGAGCCGGCATCCTGTCCAGAGGAGTTAAGTTATCAGAGTATTCTTAGTATTCCAAAATGTCAAGGGTCTAGCCCTGGAGAGAGATGCATCGCAAACAAAGATGAATGTGGAATACCCACTGACTTGGAGAATTGCAAGAAAGGTTACTATTCTAGCGGTTACTATTCTGAGTACAAAACCTATCGGTACAGTGTCTATTTGAAAGCGACGGGAAGTACACGTACCATTACAACCTCCACAACCACCACCGTGCCTTTTGTATTCATGGTGGATGATGGGCCTTGCACAATCCGGCATGGTTGTGTGAGAAGCCCCGGCTTTCCACATGCAGATTTGAAACATGAAAGTTGCCAAATCTCTTTATCTCCTGCAGCAGATTTGCGTCTTGTGGAGTTCCGAAATTGTACCTTGGAGCCAAGACCATTTTTTCTGGGGGGCATTTTTGTAGGGAATATGTGTGTATGTTTGTTTCTTCAATGTGGTCCATATGGATGTGTCTGAAGATTTTGGATATCCCAACATCTTTTAGCCTTCTTATGCCAAGGGTTTGGAGAGGCAAGAATGCCCAACATAAAAAAGTATGTAGATGTGATAGGATGTCTCCCAGGCCCATTGGGGGGAGTCTAGTTGGCTCGGCCGATTTGGAAAACGACAATGCGTTAACATCACTAGAGTGATAGACGCCGAACGACACCTCGTTTCCCTATATCCAAATGAATGCATGTTTTCTGATTTTTTTTTGTCTCAAGGTCAAGGGCAACGTTATTCTCGAAAATGGCCCAAAGAAGCAATGAATGCACGCAAAACAAAAAACTACACATTTTTTTTTTTAAGGGAACGGCAACATTCCCCTCCACAAAGCCTGAGAGCAAAGAATGCAAGCATGAAAAAAGACAAGATTCCCATCCAAGATGCTTGAAGAATGCCAACAGCATGGGTTTCGATCACATCTGTTTGGG
>DF244073.1:0-14477 GCA_000507305.1 Breviolum minutum Mf 1.05b.01 | reverse complement strand
ATGATGATGATGATGATGATGATGATGATGATAGATGATAGATGATAGATGATAGATTATAGATGATAGATGATAGATGATAGATGATAGATGATAGAAGAGGACGAGCACGACGTTTTGAGCCCTAAATGGTTTTTTGAATCATTTCTGGTTCTTTGCTTGCTGTGCTGGAGCCCTTGGGTCACTGGACGTATGAGAATCCAAGGCTTGCTGTGTCTTCAAGCCCGGCATGCGGAAGCCGTTGAGGAGTTGCGAAAGGCATGTTACTTGGCTCCGAAAGAAGCAGGAATTCATTTTCATCTCGGCAGTGCTTGTCAAAGCTTGGGCGACCATGTGGCAGCTTTGAAGCATTTCACATCTGCCTTGGATTTGGCATCCTCGAACCGTGAGCGTCACTTGGTGGAAGCCTCACACCGAGAGCTGCGCCAGCTGCGTGGCGACATGGACATCTAGTGACATTTAGCCGTCTAGCCTCTGCTTGGCAGCTTAGCGGCTTTAGCGGCTTCGCGCGGAGCGCAGCCAATGCCTTCAAACGTAAATGACATTCCGAGGCCGCGCCAAAATGGTACGGCCACGCAATGTGAGCATAATCTCTGCAGCACAAGGTTTGGGAAGCACAATGGTGAAGGCCCCATAAAGACTTCAACAATTTCTGTGATAGTTCAGTGCAGCGTCACGAATCCCAAACCTGCTTAAGACAATGAGCAAAATTAGGTGCACGTGAGCATTTCCCCCGACTCCTTGCAGCCCAGGTTTCAGCAAGTTGAAAAAAACATTGCACAGACCCAGCTTCGCCGTTGTCATGAAGCAAACACTGGAGATATGATAAGATCAGAGGAGACTCTTTTACTGGCTGATGGGTACAGTAAATTGAAATTTTTATCAAAATATCCACCTGGTTTCCGATAAAGAAATATAGACTGTACCACCTTGTTCCAGTCCGGAGAGTCAGATCATGTGAATCTGGCCAGGGTGAGGCTGGCGTATGCAAAGCCAAAGTACAGATTAGTATTTTTTCATATGTATATATTATACAGTATATAGATATAATATAATATTTATACATACAGGATTCGAAACGATTTGGAATTGCATTTGTGCCAAAGCTCTTGGGTGCAAGAACTGTGTCGTGTCGTGTTTCAAAAAACCACTGTGTTCATTTCTTTTTTTGCCCGTACTGTACCGTTCGTGCTGCTCTTTGGGTGAGGCACGACTGAATCCGTGCGTGGATGATGACGATGGTAGGCTGGGGCGAAACTTCGCAGCCACTGTGATGTTCTTTTTGGAGGTCAAAGTTCCAACGGGAAGATACCTTGAGGGGAATACAATGGAAGTAAGTTGATGCCAACGAGTGTCTTGAAGCTGCTCACATTTTGACGTATCTTGGCATGTTTGGCTCGACTTGCTACATATATTTGTTTCACCTGTAGTCTTGAGGCTTGACGAATGTAATACGGATGCGAACGTAGTACGGATGTTGAAGGAATCGAATTCATTGAAAAACAGCATTGGAAGCTGAGAAAGAACAGTTCCCTGAGAGAATGCAGACAATGTGGAATGTAAATATTGGCAGTAGTTACAGCAATTATCATGTTTTGTCAATGATTTTATCACCTTCCTTCCTGCCCTACTGTCAGAATGAAGCTCTACTGTCAGAATGAAGCTCAGCTATGATCAGAGTTGTGGGGGCTTGGGACATTGATCTAACCCAAGTGTGGGGAAAAAAACTCCGAACATAGTCATGCCATGCGTGCCATGAGCGCTGGACGTTTCAGTTGTCCTCCATTGGAACCCAGCTCTGAGAGGTCGAAAAACCACATGGCTTGATGACATTTCCATGTCCGGGGAACATTCCCGTTTACTGTTTAAAAGACTATGATGTTACTGCTGAACACGAAGAAGTCTGATATAATTTGGAGTTGTACCTAAGCAGACATTGCACTGCTTTTGACATTTTTGTATTTCGCACTTGAGGGGGTTCTACTTGAGAAAACTAGAAGGATCAATGTTTAATGTTTGTGACACAATTGTAAGAGTTGCAATTTATGCCATGCTCCCAATGCTCCCTCGAATGTGTGGGACATGTCAGGTGCTGGCACAACTATGGCTTGAAATGGGTCCGGACTTATGTTGAGCCGCAGGAGCAGGTGCTGGCTCGGAAATTATGCCGTTTTTGCCATTTTATTTGTCTTGTGATGTCCTTTTTTCTGGCGCTGGGAGGGCCAAACTGGGCAAAGCAGATGCTGATTTAAGGACCTGTATTACCAGGAGTTTAACACCGGCGTCTACCGCGCGGCAGAAGTGGTGCGAGAACAGCTCATTGACACAGCTGTGGATGAGGCAGCGGCAACGAAGAAGATAGAAAGGATGGAACAAATGTCATATAGCTCATGAGTGGTGCATGTTGTTGTGACTTGTTTTTTGATTGTACTTTTTGCTAGGACATGATGCTTTTGATACCAAATTTCGAGCTCCTCTGGTCTTGTCACAGCACAATGCATGGCCTGTACACCCGGGTGTTCAGGTGCAACAAACTTTGTCGGAGCTGCTGACGCCCAGTGCTGCTAGGCAAGGTCGCTGGGTGCTTAGTGCGCTACATGGCCTGCGCTACTCTTTGTGCGCTGTGGAATTTCAGGTTTTGCCGAAAGGGATGAACGGAAAGGAACGGAAAGGAACGGAAAGGAACGGAATTCGACTCTTAGACTTCGACTTAGGAAGCATTTTTTGAATTCAACTCCACTAGGCACTGAAAGTCCACCGCTTCTGACCCAAGAGTTTCTCAAAAATGGCACTGCAGGAGTGTTTCCAGTCTGAAGCAGAAGCAGCTGATGGATTATTGAACCTTGGATTTGCTGAATTAGATGAATTCTGCAGTCTTTCACTGATTATAAATCTGACCATCCAATGAAGCTCATCCAACTCCGGACTTGACCTCACCTTTTCATAAACAGCGCACGCATAGCATTCATTCTGCCACCATGCTAAGTGATACAAAATTCATGAAAATTCAAAAATCCCCAGGATCTTCTGCAGCGTTGTGGAAGACATGCTGGTGCGGTTGGGGCTTGGCAGTCCTGCAGGACACGCATCTGTTTGCACTGCTCTTCTAGTACCTGAGGTGGGCTCCTAAGTCAGTGTCTGGTGTATCAGTTTCTCCCACGAAAAGCACGAAAGCAAGTTCAGCATGCAGACAGACAAAAGCCGAGTATTATCAATTATGACTGTTTACATTGCTGCCATGACTACATGCAACTAAGATTACTCTAAGTGATGTAAATGTGAGTTTTGGCTATGTTCTGTGACCTGCAGGCATTGGAGCAGGTGGTGCACGAACTGTTGCGTGCAGCAAAGCCGCCCCCCACCTTGCCCATGGAGCAGATCTTTCAGTGTGCCCGGCTTGGACAGGGGAAAACAATTCTCACTCAACACATAAGATGTCAGTTGAAAACATCATCTCTTTTCTATCAGCACAAACCTGGAGAAAGTGTGCCGTTGCTATGTGCATGATAGAATTTGGGCTACTTTTGCCAGGTTTCCTTTGTTTTTGCCCATGGAGTATTCGCCTGCTGCTTTGTGCGATCCAGACCAGTTGCCACTGGGAGCTTTGACCAACGGAGATTTTGCTTTCGGACGTGGTTCGGTGGACTACCGAGGTGAGACTCGTATGAAAATGGGCATTTCTGAGTTTGCCAACCTTTGGCTTGAAACATGTAGAATGCCCTCGTTGATATGAACTGAGTGCTTTCTCGGGGAAGGTGTGCGTGTGCCGCAGATGCCCATGGAAACCATTCTACGGCGCATCAGGTGGGCTGCAGCAACATGCGACACTGCGACTCTCTGATTTGAAAACAGGTTTCTGACATCTCCAGGCAGAAGGGCGTGAAGCTTTCGCGATGGGTGGTGAATTTGGGGGCCTATGATGGCCGCTGTGGGCGTGGCACAGCACCTTTGCTCAAGCTAGTTTTGGAAAATTGTGAGCCGATGGTAGCTTCACTTGGCAATGCTTCGGGCAAGGAATGTTTCGACCCAGCCAACTGCTTGGTGGAGGAGCAACATTTTCATGGCTTGTTGTTGGAAGGCAATGAGTCCATGGCCTTGGCAACGCATGGAAGGCGAGCGACCTGTGTGGCTTACCGTCCCCTAAGACCCAAGTAGATATTCTCTTGCTTTCCTGGATCTGCTTACAGGTTGGGAGACGAGCGGCTGAACGATGTATTGGTCAGGGCAGCTGCTGTGACACCTTTGACTGTGGCGGATTTGGTGCTGGGGCAGCTGCCTGTCAAAGAGGCTGACATGACAATCGGCAGATGGAGAAAACGCAAACGGACTGTTCCGCAGTAAACTTATGGGTTTAATGCAGTCTTTGCTGATTTTGGGTTCCCAAGACAGGTGGATTTGCTGAAGATAGATGTGGATTCCATTCCACATGATGCACTGCTGGTGGCCCTCCTCTCTGCGGGTCTTGGCGCCAAGGTGCACAGAGCCGCGTGAAGTCGCGTCAAGAGCCGTCATTTCAGGGATCTGCCCATTGGGAAGTTTGGATCGCCGTATCGACATTGCAAACCCTCAAAGCATCTCAAAGCCCACAAAAGGCCAGGCCCAGGCCGCTACGACAGTTACGAGGATGTCGTTTTGAAGGTTCCTTTTTCTGCGCTTTTGGCGCAGGTGCTCCATACGGAGATTGGACCCTGGTTCCCACCACCTGTGCAGTACTGGCGCGAGTATGCTGTGACCTCAATTGATGGGACAGGATTCTCAACGAGACAATTTTGTGAAGCAGGTGCTGCTGTAAGTCATCGATATGGAATTTTCAATATTTTCATTGAATTTTTTGAACAACTTTGTGTGCAACATTTCATTGGGAGAAACGGTTTCTGACGTGATTTTAACATGTTCTAACATCTTGCCAAGACCTTTGCCGTGTTTTCATAACTTGTCATATTTGCCAAGGACCCTTCAGAGCCACTGGTGTACACGCCTCGTCCAGAAGTCGTTGGCTTGAATCCGTCCTTGTCACGCGTGGATGAGGCGCCGGGAGCCATTTTTCTACCTTAAAAAATCATCATTCAATGAAAGGATTGTTTGAGGAATTTTCCATTTTCAAGAAATTGATGCTTTGATGCACTGCTTGAGCACTTTTTTCCTCTCCTTGTCACAGAGGTGGTGAAGCCCTTTGGCTATGAGTTGCTGCAGGTGGAACTTTACGATGCTATTTGGATTCGCAAGGAATACATGGATGCCTTTCCTGGAGGCCGAGATGGGTCTCAGTGTCAGGAAACTCCTGAGCGACGTGACAAAAAATATTGTTTTTTTTGAGCTTCAATGTTCAGTAAGTCAGTAAGTGTTGTATGTTGCACTTTTGCTGAAGCGTTCTGACCCGTCCATTCTTCCATTTGACTGATCCCAATAGAGAAATGTAGATAAAGCCAGGTGATCATGATATCTATGCAAAGTGGTTGGTGGGTTCTTTCTGCAATCCTGGCTTTCTACGCTTTGGTGAGAACTTCAGATTTGGAGCGGGCCTCAGTTGTCACAAGATGTCACAAGTCATTGCTGAGACTTTGCCGCAAAACTCTCGGGGTGTCACACGAAGGTCGCTATGACTATCGCGCGTGGGCCAACCCAGAAGTTCCTTTGGAGGCAATCCGAGTTGGAAAACGAAACCGGCAAAGTGGAAAAAGCGACAGAAAGTAACAGAAAGTGTCACTTGGAAGCCTTTGGAAGATGGCAACCGAATAGCGAATGCATCCGAATGCAACCGCAGGAACGTGGTGAAGCCATGCGGGCCTTGCTGCAGCGAGCGCAGGGTGGCCTATGGCACTTGAATCTTCCGAAACAAAAAAAGTCTCCGCGCAGTACGGGCAATCCGGCAGAACTCGAGCGCTGAAAGACTCATAGATTCGCCATGCGCTGAAAGACTCGGTGTGCTTTGCCAGGCCGCATTGGCTGGACCTGCTGCAGGCGAGAAACGCTTACCGCTTACCAGGCTTACCATGTTCCCTAGAGTTCAGACGCACAGATCTCTCACCCCTGGCCCGTAACGTCGATTCTCGCTTTTGGCCCGAG
Organism: Breviolum minutum Mf 1.05b.01; assembly: GCA_000507305.1. NCBI lineage: Eukaryota > Dinophyceae > Suessiales > Symbiodiniaceae > Breviolum > Breviolum minutum. The sequence goes on along the minus strand of DF244073.1, from coordinate 8,411 downwards.
TTGGAGAGACAAAGGCAATGTGATCGCATCAGAATCTTGATGCATTTGTCCCTTTGTGTCGTTACTTGTCAAATGCGTTTGCACTTGTATCTAAGAACGGATTTGTATAGTCCTGCATTTCATGGTGTCTTTGGGCCTGTCCAGGACCTTAAACATAGATTTCTTTAGAGTTTGCTAGTTTTTTCTAATAAAGATTTTCTTGTCATAGGTTTTCAACATTGTTTGGATGATGTCTGGACAGGTCGTCAGAGATATGGAGCGGTGCCATTTTCATGACGGAATATTTTAGTATAATTTATTTTTTCACATCAATTTGGTTTTCTATTGTTTTTTTAGTTTTCTTTAGTTGGGCCAAATGAAAGAGTTATGACAGTGACCCAATGATTGTAGCGTTGCTACTCCCGCTAGACTACTTTTCTCTTCCGATAGCCATGGCGACGTGCTTGAGCTACACTGATGAGCCGCAGCTGGATCTGACCCTAGAGAGGACGAGATGTGTCTAGAGTCAGGAGTCCACGTAGTAACGTATACAGTATTAATTGTTGTGTAGAGTATAAATTGTGGATCGCCTAATGGACAAAGTTCCAAACCTCTCAGTATCTGCTACAGGGTCAATAGTCCAACTGTGGAAGTCTGTGATCAGATGTTCTCACGAGTGTCAATGAGTAGTCATTGCTCACGATTGTTCCACATGGTCCCAATTTGTCTCCTCGGGCAGCTCGCAATCTTTTAGGAGGCTGGAAGCAATGGAGCAGCGGCTGGAAGCTTTGGAGAAGGTCTTGATGTCAGAGCCGATTGAAAGTCTCCAGGAGGCAAACGTGGGATTGACGGCAGACCTGTTGTGTTTTTGATGTTTTTTGGACAAGTCCGACGTTGCATCCCAGAGGCCAGCCGGATCCATGTGCTTGATGGCAAGCAAACCTCCGACACTGCGCCTGTGGAGGTTTCTTTTTGCTTCCCTGTCAACACATCAGATATCCCAGATATCCGGTATCATTTTGCCGTTGAAATTCCTTTACATCAGAAGTGATTCGCGCACACACTTAAGGATTCCCTATCTATATCTTTGCAATATGCCGCATCTTTGTTTACTGTGCCAGTACATATATCATAATTATTTATATATCATATATACATATGTATCAGACACATGTATGACATGTAACATGTATCCGATGGCAGTTGCGCAGGAAAAGGTTTCGCCACCGCAGGGGCAGCTCCCGAGCCCCAGCCTGGAAGATGTTGCAGGCAGGCAGATTGCCCAACGTGGTAAGCTGACCACACGGTGCCCCACACGGTGGTTCTATAAGATGGAGGCCACGCTGTGGGATGCGATGCCTCTAGTGGCTTTGAAGATTTTCACAGCTCAGGTGGGACTTGAGTGGTGTGTAATCAACCCACTATGTGTCAGCTTAACTTATATAACTTGTATGTTTTGAGTCCAAAACATCCAGGAGTCCATCATGGTCATAGCCTGTGCCATCTTTTCCCTGTCATTACAATCGCTCTTTGTCCTCATTCTATACGATGCTGAGCTGCAACTGAGCAAGCACCATTTGGAGTCATGTGCTGGTTTCTTGATGGATGCCTTTGATGCTCAACAAGCGCAAGTGGAGGCAACCCCGGTTAGATTCACAAAAAAGAGTTCCAGAGATGTTAGGAGAACATGATCCAAGACACCTTCACTTCACAACTTGTTGCCGAGCTTCTTGACTGGCGTGTGCTTTTTGGTGTCTTGGCACTTTACCACGGCGTCATGTGCATCATGTTGATGGTACTCTCAGAGAACTTATATATTATACTAAACCCTTGGCGGTTTCAGCAAGACGCAGAGTCATGGATGGTGTTGAAACGACCGACGAACTTTTACTTTCCGCAGGAGCCTGTTTCACGTGCGGCTCGTATACGACGCGACAATACTCATCCTCGAACTCACAGATGAACAACCTACATCTTACAAAATGGTGGACAAAGAATAGCATAATGACATCATGACATCCTGGAATTTCCAAATGTTCTCACCTCTTTGCTTCCAACTTCCAACCTTTTTTTTCCGGGTGAATCTCTGAGGTCACAGCAGCCAATTTGAGGATGCGATAACAGGCAGGGACGAGAGGAGTGGATTCCGTGGATCTTTGTCTCTGATTTCCAGTCTCTGAGGTGAGCCGTTGATGGTGGGTCTTTGCAAAATGTCTCAAAGCTTAATGGATGGCCGAGCGCAGGCTCGGTGTGTGGCTAGCAGCTATCAGCTGTCCGGTCTTGTGTTGCTAGTGCTGCGTGGAAGAGGCAGAATAGCAAAGCGGTCACAATGGTGATGTTGATTGTCAATGAAATGTTGCAACGCTCTCTTTGACAAGATCCACTGAATGCCAAGTTTTGAATTGACGTAGCTATGAAGCATTCAAGAATGGATACATGATGAGACAGGTTGAGGGTTTGATACTGTCATCAGTGTGTGTCTTCTATCTCTTTCCCCTTAATGCAGGATCTCTGTCGGAGCCTTGTTGCACAGGCCGAAATTTATCAGAGCATAATCTCGTACGGTCTTCAAGAAGCTGGTTCAGCAGCTGGGTAGCAATCAGTTTCAAGTCTATTAAGCTATTTGCCTAGGCAGGCTTTGGTGCTTCAGAATCTTCAGAGACTTGTAGCAACTGGACATGCAGCCAAGAGTCCAAGAGCCTACCTGTAGGAACTGGACACCAGCTAGTTGATGAGTTGATGTTGGTTGGTCGTTGGCTTCAGATTTCTGGCAAGGACGCAATGGACGCCTGGATCTCCCTTCCTTCGGGAGCCGTTTTGGCCTTGCTGGCAATTCTGGTGTGGTTGGCCACAGTCACCATTGAGCTCGTCGGGATCCTTTCTTTCCTGTGGGCCATGTTTTCGATTACAGACCTTTGGATTTGTAAGACTTTCGAAAGTTGTTTGCACAGCAGCTTAGATCGTTGAGGTTATGTTAATTTTTGTTTGGTTCAAATCCGTTTGATCCATATTGCATTGTGAAAAACCAAGGGCAAAAAGACGGAGTTTGACAAATCTGATATGATGCGATTGCTGCATGTCAGTTGGCCCCGTGCCGGCGTGCTTCACTTCTTCGGTGCTGCACGCTTGGGTATTGCTGTGATACTGGGAATTACTGGGGTGCGCTTTTTGGTGGCCACCATTTCGGTGTCGGAACTGATTTTGAATACTGTGGCGTTGGAAGTGGTACTACACGTGGATGATGTCTTCTACTCCTTGCTGATGCCTCGTGCACTTGGCAGCATCGTGGAAAGTGCCGAGGAAATTCCTGTGAGACTGTGGAAACCGTGGCTGCTACCGCTACGGCATGTCGTCATTGTCCTTTTCATCACCTGTTCTTTGGTTCTTTCACACGTCTTTTTTTTGCAGCCCATGGTGGACTTGATGCAAGAAACTGCCAATGTTTTGTGTTCCGGTGACATCTCCTTCAGTTATTTCAAGGATGCAACAGGCTACGTTTTCTTGAAGGAGAACCGTACGTCTGGAGCCTTGCAAGACAGCTACAGCAGCTATGCTTATCGTGCCGTGTACGACGCCACGGGTTTGGAAAGCAGGGGTGATCTTTCGGCCGCCCCCTTGGCACTTCGGGTGGCTCCGGAGCTGGCAGCGTTGATCGCAGAATTTGAGACACGGAACTTCGAAGCGCGCAACGAGTTTTGGCCCATTTGTCTGGATTCAGATAATCCATTTATCGGTCAGTCCGTGCAAAATATTGAAAACGCAACAGTAGAATTACTGAAGGAGATCAACGTGAACATCACTTCCTGCGCTAGCGCCAGAGAATTTTGTGAAGATACCAGGATGCAACCCTTCCAACTTTGGAATCTCCGCTCCCTGTGCCCACGCAGCTGCAGATGTCCAGAAGCCTTCGGTAGCATCATCCCAAGCATGCCAGCTTTTGGTTGTCCCACAGCTTGTCAGGAAGAGTACCAACAGAGTTTCCGCCGACGCAACTGTTCCGACGCAACAAGTTCCGAGGTGGAGTCTTTTCTGCAGTCCTTGCAGTCGCAATCAGGGGTCGATGAAGTCCTCAACTTCTCCCGAGGACGAAGCCACTGGTGATGTCCGACCTGTCCATACCGTGCAACGAGTCGAGATAAGTTGCAGTAAATGGGTGTGGGCATTGCGTTTGCTGATTTCTGCTCATATTGCAAATGTTTGTGAGCAAACTTAACATATCAAATAGTTGATAATGTCCAATGATATAAATGATCATGTTTCAAATCTTTGTTTTCCCTGAAGGATGTGGTATTTTTGGATCGCCATTGCGGTTGGACGGTGTTCCCCGAGACTTTTGCAGAGAGCATGGGGCGCTACAAAGTCAAGCGATCTCTTCCGCCCTAATGCTTTGCCCAGTGACATGTGGATGCCATACGTCCTTCCAAGAGGGTTGCCCTCCATCCTGTGCGCCAAGTGCTTAGCTGCTTAGACTTGTGCTCTGTTGACTACATCTTCTCCCCACGGCGTGAAGAAATTGGGTTTCTCTTCGGCCAAGCCGAAGCCAAAACCCAACAGGAAAATGAGAATTGATTCGAAAAGATGCCATTGAATCTTATGCTATCAGATTGATTCTTTTGAAACACTTGCTGTGCGCTCTTTAACCAAACGGACTGTTAACTTCTTGAACGCACATTTTGTCTGCAAGTTGAGCCCAGACTGCACTGTTGAATGAATAACCCGATCGACAACAAGGAGCCAGTAGGAACCAGTCTTAGTTTCCGAGAAGTGGTCCCAGACTACATTCAGTCCTACATTTGTTTTTTAAGAAATTGTAGTTTAAACTTCGGACTTCTCTTTCTTATGACTTTATTCGGTTTATTCTTTTGAATCTTCACACTTTGGTTTTTCTCACTGCGATGGCTGAGCCAAGCGCTGGGTTGGAGGCTGGTGGCAGTGACATGTGACATGCTACGATGTGATTCTGTGATTCAGTTGCTTGTGATTGGACCCGAGAAGCTGGTGGCGCAGGACGTATTTCGGCTTCTGGCGCAGGAGCAAGAAAAACTCTTGAGACGAGCAGATGAGGAGCAACGACTGAGAAACGAGGTTGAAGAGCTGAAATGAGTTGAAATGAGTTGAACATTTGAAATTTTGATGTTTTGAGATTCCAAGAAGCCACGGTATGAAAGGGTGGAACCGTGTCGAAGATGAGTTGCAAAGCTTCATGTACTTGAAGTCTGGAGATGCCTGAGTCAGGAGCACCAAGTGTGGCGGCAAGCGCTTGAGGAAAGTTTTTGTTTTCTTTCAAGTGGGCAGCGCATGCTTGAAGGCACGTGCATGTGGAAAGGCAACGCACCAATCGATCGAAGTCAACCAGATGCATCTAAAGTCTTTGTGCAGCTCATCGATGTGCGGCCCGGGGACCAACCAACACTGCCTGATGAAATCGATCCTCTTCCCATCTTGGACATGAAACTCATCGAGCAACTTGACTTGTGGAAAAACTCACAAATTCACAAGAGATACTTTTTCTGATGCTTTATTAGAACGCATTTTGTGGACTGCATTGTAAAGTAGTTGTCAATATCCCTCTTGTTTTCATTGTTCCTGCAATTTAAACAAAAGTGGCACGAACGAGTGAGGCATTTGTTTGCATTTTTCTGGACTGTATTTGAGGTCCGAGAGTAGCGAAGCAAGTGAGGAGGAGGTTATTAAAGTGAGGACAGGCCAACATGCAATGAATGAGGCTCCTTGCCGGCATTCCATCAAAGAGTTGCAGAGCCTTTTAAGCCTTGAGTCCTGGGGAGGGGTTCACTGCACAATCTTCCCGTGCCTGGACTACGTGGCTGGCATTGCAGTTGCTCTGCTGTGGATATTTTCCGTCGCGTTTGTTAGTTTTTATATGTATTTGTTAGTTTGTTATACTTTGTTCACTTTATGCCGCCTCTTTGACCAAACCGACATGTAGCTGCGATGCAGTATGTCACATATGTCAGTATGTTTGATTTGGGTTTGGTGTTTGGTTGCTTCACCCATCTGAATGTGGCTGCCGTGGTCAGATCCAAGTTTCTCAAGAGTTCCTTCGACTAAGTCACTAAGTTGCAGTTTTTAAGGTCCTTTTGAACACCTTGTTGATGCTGACACAATTAGAGCTCGATGGCCGTGCTGCGTCTGTTTCTTTGGGACTGGAATCTGGAGACTTTTCGGCGGAACTGAGACTGCTACAGGCTGAGAATCTGAGAGTTTGATTTACACATTTCATGGATTCTTGGTGCACCCATGGCACTCATGGCAATCATAGCACTTCATAGCACTCACTAAGGGGTGTTTTCATTGTAGATTCATGTAGACGCACTAGCTTCTTCGACATTCCTGATGCGCAATGACTGCATAGATCGGGCTCTGCACTTAGAAGATCAATAAGATCCAGTTGTCAACTGATCTTGACTTTTGAGAGCAGTTTCCCAGATAAGCGCAAGCAAGAGAGCTTACAAGTATAGATGACTGTACGGTGGTTGGCTTAGAGGCAGAGGTTTGCCTTGCATTCTGGGTTTGTAGATTTGAATCGGTCTTTGAATCGGGTGGGGTGATGCTGACAGGGCGCAGAGGCTTCTTTTGTCTTTTTCTACATCGTGGAGCTTCTGTTGAGGAGCTTTGCCATTGATTTTTTCCTGGAGTGGCTTAAGGGCTTGTGAGACTTGTTGCGCAGGATCTGGGCAGGAAGGTGCGCATTCTTCAAGGACACTCGAGTGAGCGCTTTGATAATGTCTGAAACAAGCAACTTTGGTGGCGATGTTCTCCGATGTTGGCTTTTTGAAGGACATTCCAAATCTCTTTGACTGTCTTCTTGTGATTCTGGGCATTGTGGACGTTGTCGTCAGCAATCCGTTTGATGGGGTCAGAAACGCTGTGGAGGACAGGCATATCTTTGATACAGTTTTCCAGTTCCTTTCATGTCCAACTTGAGCCTTGTCATCAAGTATCCATTTTGCCATTCAGTGGCTGGAGGATCAACCAACCTTGAAACTCATGCGAAGTTTGAAGTCCATGCGTGCACTGCGGTTGGTGCGAACCTTCCGCTTTGTGCATGGTTTGCGGCTACTGGTAACTGCTTGCAAGTGTTTTCTGCCATCCTTGTTTTGGTCTATGGCTCCTTGGTCAGCGCAGCTCAATTTTCCATTCGAGACTCCTTTGGGTTAGTGCCTGTCACGTTTGTTGCCCTTCTGGAACAACAAGCTGACTCTGAAAAAGGTAAGCACACGTTGAAGTCAAATGCACCTTTGTTTGGCAGTTTGTTGTGCCCATGCTTGCTGAAGCAGCTAGATTAGCCCGATTGATATGAGGTTCTTCTTGCCGTATTCATGACGATGGGTGCACTGACTTTGGGAACAACACTTCAGACCTACATCACTGATGATGGGACGGATCTGGAATCGAAACTCTGGGTTTGGCAGCGCTATGGCACGGCATTTCGATCTCTCTATACCATGTACGAGGTAACTCGGTAAGATCTCACTCTGAATTCCTCGCATCCCTTTCAACCTGAACTTTGGCCAACTGTTGGAACTGATGGAAGCTCAGAATGCTGAACATAGAGAGAAGATAGATACAGCCATTGCTTTTATCGAAGGAAGTTTAAATAGAAACTTCCGACAATATGGACAGTTGAAAAGCAGAGCAGAGTAGTCAAGTCAGCAGAAAGAAGATGCAATAGCGTGAAAGTCAGAAGAAAGAAGATACATCCGCGCCAAATGTTAGAGAAGTCGCGAAATGCTGTGTTTTTTCAATGATTCGTGTGTCGGGTCAGTCCAAAAGTAGGCCTGTTAAAGCGGCGGGTGCGGAGGTAGCTGCTCAGAGGAGAAATCAAAAATTGCACGCCGCTGTAGCGAAAAGCACATTTTGAAGTGAAAATGTACAAAACATGTCAGTTTCGGAGCACTTTTTGAAGTTCTGCTGTCGAAAAATTGCACGCCGCTGTGGCGCGAAGCACATTTGTAAGTCAAAATGTGCAAAACACCACATGTTCGGACCACTTTTTGAAGTTCCGACGTCGAAAAAATGCACGCCGCTGTGGCGAAAAGCACATTTGCAAGTGAAAATGTTAAATGAAGAATTGTATCACTATAATCATGTACAGCCCAATACGCATGATGCGTGACTCCCTTTTGGCTCAAGGAAAAGAGCGCTCCGCAGCGCAGAGATTGTGAGATAGTTATTTTGCATGGTAGCGGTAGAGCTACGGTGAAGATCCAGTGGCAAGATTGAGAACTTCCGCTTGGTAGCGGAAGACGGTCGTGATAGGGACCGAGATACAAGTGAAGAGAGACCGGATTACGGAGGTCCGGAAGAGCCCGTTGCCCCGGGCGATATAGTTGGGGCTGAGGAGCCGAGCGGGCCGACAGAGCCCGTCGGCGAAGAAGCTGCTAGGAAAGCAGCTGAGGAGGAGGCTGCAG
>DF244072.1:0-30808 GCA_000507305.1 Breviolum minutum Mf 1.05b.01 | reverse complement strand
AAAATCTTGTAGTATTCCAACCATCCATTTTCAGGGGCGAAGTGTTAGTTTCAGGAAGGGTAATAACTAATCATTGGACAACAAGAGTTGAAGCATAAGCATTTTGGAGATGATCTCTCCTCCAACTCGTCTTCACCATGAGGTATTCCAACTAGTCACCAGTATACGAAAAAATGATTGAAAAAATGATGGTTCTTGCTAGAATGATACGAATGAAGTTGGCATATATGAATAATAGAATATACAATTTCGAAACACATCTTGAAACCCCCCTAGTTATTTTGACAGGGTTCCAGATCTTCCTGCCCTAAGTAGGTTTTGACCCCTCAAAACCTAGTAACTAGTGATTTTGAGGACAAGGGGACCCTGCTATACCTACCGGTATTTTCACCCTTCCATTGGAGGCGCGACTAAAGGTTTAACTTTTAGCGACATTCAAAAAAATCCGCCAAAAATGAAAGGCAACCAACCAACGATTCGCCAAGTGATCCTTAGGGTGCTAGAAAAACCCACCTTTTATTCCCGATGTTCCCCGGTGACCGAAACGAGGTTTTCTCTCAACAATCAATTCTCCGAGACACGCAACGCACATCACGTCCATGATTCGCTTGTTATTGAGACCCAGCGACAAGGTCTAAGACAAGGGGATGGCCGGGGATGGGTTGAAAGAAAATTGGTAACTGGTAGTGGTGAAACAGCGTTTCGAAACTTGTTGTTTTGGAACATGTTTTGGAGACTCGATATTTTTTGGTTCCTTTGGATGATGTGTGTTAGTCAATTCAATTACACATAATGTTGGGTAACCAAGTTCGATTTTGAGAGGTTGAGAGGTGTTTTGTTCCCTATAGCTGAAACTAGTAGCTTGCCCCTGAAAAAAAGCTGAAACCCTTTTTCGGAAAGGCTTGTATTCCAACCATCCATGTTTAGTGGCAATTCGTTAGTTCCAGGGAGGCTAGCAATTAGGAAATGTCGACTGATCGCCAATGAAAATCCGATTGATCGGATCGGTTGTGTGGCAGTTCGGCTCATGTTGCCTCATATGTTTTGAAGGTAATTCTGGGGGTTGATATCTTTTTCTGTGACATTAAATATTCAATGTTGGTTTCAACGTCTTTTTTTTTGGCTCACCTCAATTTTCATGTCGCTGTGTGAGTCGAAAAAAGTTGAGAACTTCATGTTTGCAATACCTGTTTTGAAGCAAACAGCAGAGTGATCCGTGACTTGTGTCCATCTTAGGGCATCACCAGGGCCCCCCCCCGTCACCTACATAGTACACCAATCCAATGCCATTTCTGGAGTGCTGATTTCTTGCCCTCATAGCACCTGAAAATGCATGGTTGGAAGACGATGTTGATCCTTTTTTGGAGTAGCTTAGTTGGCAGAATGCAAACTGTTAATTTCAATTGTAGCGTAGATGTTGCACATATTGTAAATCTTATGTCGGTTTTTTGGCCAATCACTTGTCGACTCCTTTTCGTATCCTCCACCCGCAGCCCACGCAAACAAAAGCGCCTAAGGAACAGTTGGTTGCCTTCTCCAAAGATGGTATCTTGTTCGAACAAAATTCGGAGATTCGGAGATGCTTCGGGTGGGACAAACAGCTTCCAGGGATATATATATATATATATATGTTTTTTTGAAGTTTAAGTACTTCAAACAAACCTCTGCATAGTGTAAAGCTGGTTGGGGGTTAAAAAGATATGACTTGGCTGACGAGTTTTCCCAGTGATCAGTAATTAAGCACGGCCATGGGGTTGAGAACGATTCAGTGCATGAAATGACATGAGCCATGAACATAAATGAGCAATGAAAAAGAACCGATTTGTTTTAGGGTATCTAAGGGATGAAAAGCTACCCAGTTATCTGGGGATTGTAAGAAATCATTATAAGGATCCCTACTAAACAATCAGTATAATGGAAAGGTTTTTTTCCTTTTCCATGGCTCAAATGAAGGAGCAAGTATTTAAGTACATTTAAAGCCAATCCTAGGTGGTGGCAACTCAAATATGTTTTATTTTCACCCCGAAACTTGGGGAAGATGTCTAATTTGACTATTTTTTTGTAGATGGGTTGAAACCACCAACTAGCAATCTCCTTTGGATTAAAAGTATCGTATCCTTCTAAGATTCTTTTGGTGGGCCGCCACTTCTCCGATTTTTTTTTTTGCAAATTATAGCCGAGAAGACCTCCACCCGAAATGGTGGTGATTGTAAAGCTTACCCGCCCAAAGAAATGCCCCAAATATTCAGGTTTGGGAATTTTTGCAGACATTTCCAGGAAATTTGGCCCAGAAATACTGTTGATGGTTCAGGAATCCGGCTAGCAAGTTGATATGGTAGTTCATCCCACCAGATGTTTTATAGCTGCCCAGGTGGTTTGCCGGAGTTCTGAACCATCAACAGTATGTCCAAATGAGCAATGAAAAAAGGGTCCCTGGTTGTTTAGGTTTTCTTTCGGGGATGAAAAACTGCCCAATTATGTGGAGATTATAACAATCCACGAAAAAGGATTCCTAGTAAACTAGGTGGTGGTTTCAAATATTTGTTATTTTCATACAAACAAATTTGGGGAAGATTCCCATTTTGACTCATATTTTTCAGATGGGTTGGTTCAACCACCAACTAGATAATGGAAAGTACCCTCCCTGAAACTAACCTAGCACCTGAAAATGGATGGTTGGAAGAGGACATTTCCTTTTGGGATGGCCTATTTTCAGGTGCTATGTTAGTTTTAGGGAGTTTTGGGGCTGCTCAAATGACTCCATTCCAAACCGCCACCTTCTTTCTCCAGGCCTTATTGATGCAATTCGCCTTAGAGCCTGGCATCTTGGCATTAGCCTGGAATTTTTCGTGGGATTTTCCTTGGAAAGAAACAAAGTGGAAATGGTTAAATACACCCTGGAAGATTAACATGGAACATAATGATGGAGGTTTGGTTCAGATCATTTTCCTTTCTAAATGGGTGATTTGTAGGTTCCATGTTAATTTTCCAGGGTGGAAATGGAAATTTATATGGTAATGGTGGAACATTTTTGGAAATAGCTTGAAGGTCTTGAGATTTTTTATGTTTAGCGTTTTTTAACTTTCAAATTGAAAGTAAAAATTTCAACAGGTTTTTTTTTGAAAATGAATGCTCTCAAAGGCTTGTTCTAAAGGGAGCGTCGACCTAATTTTGAATGTAGATGAGGCATCTCAAAAATCAATTCATGTGTTTTTGTTGATGTCTCATCTCAGCATTTTGAGGAAAAGTCATCATGTCTGAGATAATTATTGATACCTCATCCCAGACATGAAACTTCAATAATAATTTGAGATAAAATTGACATGAAATTGATATCTGAAACATGTTCTTTTTTTCTGAAATAATTTGAAATGACTTCAATTGGAGGGTCAGACGTTGCAGTATATCTCAATCATTTTTCAGGGGGTATGTTTAACTTCGGTGGTGTAGCAAACTCAAGTTATTTCAGGAACACCAGCATCACCCAAACAAGGCTTTTCTGTGTGTGCACATTGTGTTCTTGTTCCAGCAGATGAGATATGAGAAGAAGATGATCATCATCATCATCATCAACAACAAGAACAAGAACAAGAAGAACAACAACAACAACAACAACAACAACAACAACAACAACAACGACAACGGTCCAGGATTTTTTTTATGTTTAGTGACGATGGTCCCTAACTTCATTTCCGCTTCGTTTCGTTGTCCTCCGGGAGGTTTAGTCAACTTAGAAGGGCTCGTCCTGTTTTGCGGAGGAAGCAGGTTATTGTTTAAGAACAGCTACACCTTAAGTCTACCCCCCTCACCCAGGATGCAATCGTCACAAATGAAGGTTTAGGTTGGGATTCCCGATCCTAAAACTGGTTCATGTCAACCGAAAAGGTGACGAGCCAGCATCCTGGGTGGCTGGTAGCTCCAAGCTAAAAACCCTACAAAAGCAAAAACAGCCAGAGTTGAAAAATGGTGAGAGTCTCGAGTCGTAAGATGTTCCAAGTTCCAACAATGTTTGTTCAGTGAGGATATGTTAAGATTCCACGGTGTAATTCGCCACCTTTTTTTAGGGTGGATAGATTCAACCTTAACATCTTCAACTTCTTCATGCTCCAACCCTAGCAGCATGAGATTCCCCAAGGCTTCTTCGCTGATTCCTGCTTTCGTGAATCTGCCTCTTGACGAAATGGAGGAGGTGGAGCTGTTAATTTTGGGGAAAAATCTTGAGGTTCCCAAATGTATGGTCGCTTCAACTAATAGCTAGGTGGTGGTTTTAGATATGTTTTGTTTTCACCCCTACTTGGGGAAATGATCCAATCTGACTTATATTTTCAAATGGGTTGAAACCACGACCTAGGAAACATCTATGGATCATCTATGTATAGGATTTCTGCTTTCCCCATTTTAGTTCTACCTCTGACATATCCCCAGTTCAGCCGGCACTTTTTAGCAAATGATTTTTCCTTTTCCCAGGCAAGATATGTCGGTTCCGTATACGTATGGCAGAATGTCATCATGACGTCTACTTCAAAATGTTTCAGGGAGTTTGGGTTGGGTCAATCATTCTCATATTTCACCGAGAGCTTGTAGTATGTATTTTATGATACCTCAAAAAATGATTTACCCCTCACAAGGGATTCCACCCAAAATCTGTAATTTATAATATATATATATATATATTATATATGTGTAAAAATACACATGTATTTGGCAGTGGCTCAACATGATTGCAAATTCCCCTAGACGTCTAAAAATGCCTCCTGAGGTTTGGTGTCTTAGGTAGGTTTTGGGGGGTCCTAATGACATCTTCTCAGAAGGTCTAGGGATTCCATTTCTTTATTCCTTTTTTTTCAGGAGAGTCATCTCAGAAAGTGCAGGGATCAGCCTGTACTCATCATGGATGCCTTCATGACCTGAGACGCATAATTTCTCAAACCTCACAGTTCTTAACCCCCTCAAGTTGAACAACAACAAAATACCTGAGAAGTTACAACAACCCAACAGGAGAGGTGTGTTTTTTTTTTGGTGTTCCAAATGTGCACAAATGAGTCAACTCCCAGAAGAGAAAAACTCCCGATTTTACTTCGTTTTGTTTCGGCGGGAGAAAAAAAAGTAAAAACACCTCGCAGTGATCAAAACCCCTGATTCGTGACATGAACCGTGAAATACTGGTTGGTTGACGACGGGATCCTTATATTGGCTTATGAAATAATCCCCATCTTATATACATAAATGTGTAGTATTTTCATCCCCTAACCCAAGCCAACCACAGTGAACTGATCACTGCTCACCTGTTGTTTAGCAGTTTTGCCCACCAAGTTCCCATTGTTGAGGTGAGTACTGGTCAAGAATTTATGGAGTTGTTCCTCAGTGAGATTGTCTTATTGTTGGGTCTCGTTGTGGCACATTACAAGCAGTGCCTTGGTCATATTTTTTTGGTGTTTGGTCGTTGTCGTGATGATGACCCCCTAGTAATTGGTGTTGTCAGGTTGTGTTGAAAACAGATTTTTTGCTGGAAAATGATAGGGTCAAATGTCAAAAGAGTCAACAGAACATGTGGCAGGCCATAGGTCATTGTTCCAAAATTTGGGCATGAGGGTTGTGCAAAATGCAGGAGTTTTAGTCCAACTTCATCAAAAAGCAATGGGGATCTAAGGGGCCCAACCCCCCCAATGCCACGTTTCCCCCAAGAAATAACCAGCCTTATTAAGAGGTTATGAAGCCCATCATTTTCCCTCAATAATCCCTTAGTAAGGCCTTATTTTCTGGTGGGTTGGCATTTGGCGCCATTAGATTCCCATGAAAGAAATCAGCTGTGTGAATTCTGAGTTCTAATTCACCTTGTACCAAATAGCTCAAACAATTCATTTCATTCATCTCATCGGACATCATTCCAAAGTTCACCAAAAACGAACGGTGTTGGTTTCAAACCGTGTTTTACTCCAAATCGACTGCTATTTTGTAGATGATAATGCGACGGAAATATTTTCAACTTAGGTGCGTGTTGTATTACGTGGAGGATCATCCCAGTTAGTAAGTGGTTAGGAACCCCGATTTATAAGCCATTTAGGCCATTTGGAAGGGGAACAACCCCGCCTTGGGGACTTACTAACCATGGTTATTAACCACTTACTAACTGGGATGACCCTCCAAGTATTCCCCATCGGATCCATTCATGGAATATTTAGGTATACATCTACCATCAAAATCAACCTTCAAAACCTCGGTAAATATACCACCAGGCAACCATGGATCCTATGGGTTCTACTGAAAGCCTCAGGGAAAGTGTTCACCTTTTAACTCTAGGCTCAAAAGTCGCCTTACCTGGCCTTTGAAACAAAAGAAAACTCCCCGAGGCAAGGGAGTCTCTATACACAGATCAGTGCTTCCATGCGTGCCGAAACCAGCCACTTGGTGCAGCAATGACTTCAGAGGATAATTTCTTCATCCTTCAAGTCAGAAAATCATGGGTGGATGAACAGATGCCGGGACAAAGGTGAAGGATGGAAAGATCACCAAACATTTCAGGTACCTAAATTGGAGGTACTCACCTATATACGAAAACCCACCCCCAAAATAGCCTTGTAAGGTTCAGTACCTCCATTTTAGGTACCTGAAATTCTTGGTGAAAAGATGAAAAAGAACTTCTAAGGAGGTAGGCGTTTCAGAATTTCAACCAAAAATCCAGCGCGTTGTCTTTGTTGATTGGTGTTTTTTAGGTGCTGTTTTGGAACAGACACATGGTGTCTGTCGCCAGAAAATTTGGTAAGCTTCCTTTTTTGATGGTTTCATGGGTTGAAAAATGGCCTGTAAAACATGTGCCAATGCAATCAATGCATCACTTTTTCATGAGGAAAAAAAAATGCGTTTAAACTCAAAAATCCTCCCATGTTGCATATGTCATTGCATAACTCTTTGGCGCAAAATGACAACAGAAAAAAAATACATTGCAGATCTTGTTATCTTTTTGTTGGGCCATTTGATTTGTTTGTTATATATTTGTTCTTCAGAGGTATGCAAGAGAACTTATCCTTGGGCGATGCAGCCAAGCGGTTGTTGACAGTGACCTGTGATGCATGTGTGAGTGCCTTGGATTCAGTTTCGACCCTAACCGGGTTGGGGGTTGAAGGTTGTGAAGTCGGAGTTGTGAAGTCTCTGGGATGAATCTTAACCGTTTGGAAGGGATGCTTAAAAACTTAGATGATGGTGATGATGATGATGATGATGATGATGATGATGATGATGATGATGATGATGATGATGATGATGATGATGATGATGATGATGATGATGATGATGATGATGATGATGATGATGATGATTGAGAATGATATGCTACGACCATGGGACCATGGTGGTGATGTTGGTTGTTATGTTGCTGACATTCTTCGTGATGATGAGGAAGATCATCATAACGATCATGGTCCATTTGGTGGGGAGATTACCTCATGAATGCCACGACTTTCCTGTGATGCACAGGGTGATTAAAGAACTAATATGACCTGACGTGTTTACATACAGCTAGAGTATTGCATGGTTTGGACAAATCCTGTTCCATGGAATAGATGCGAGGTCAGGGTGAGATCGGAAGCGAGAACACCTATACTTGACATCTCATATTGAGGGAATGATTGAGTGATACCACTCCCCCATGGTGGTGTGGCACCTATGTTTTCTGGCCAAAAGAAACTCACGCATTTCCCTCATCAGTTTCGTCCCGTGATTTTCCTCTTCGTGGAATGTACAGCATGGCTTTTCCAGAAAAAATAATGAAAAATAAGTCTAATGGTGAAACGCTACTACAATATTTGGATATGGGTGTTTCCCTAAATGGTGGTACCCCCCAAAACACCCTAAAATGATCATTTTTAGTAGGAAAACCAATGGTTGTTGGGTAGCACCATTTTAGGAAACACCCATATATTTGGGGTGAGTTTTCTGCTTAGAAAATCATGATTTGTTCAAAAAGATTCGAAAGCTTCCTTCCTTCAATTATCCTCCCGGTAACCGTAACCAATCCCCTCAACATCATCCATCTGACTGTTGAACTTTGGAAGGATCGATCCATCCCAAAAAAGCACAAAGAATCTATGAAAACCCCCGAAGTTTCACAGCGAGTTTACACTGGAAAAATGCTGATTGGAAGACTGTTTTTACTTTCCTATTGGGGTCCGACTTGTAACTTTTCAGGGGTAAATTGGATTGTTAAACGACTCCAGGGTGTATACTGCTTAATACCTTTCCAATTTTTACAGGTAAGGTTTCAGATGTGTCACCCCTTCATTTTCCCGGCAAACCGGGGGGTTCCACCACCGGTGATTCCCGGAATAAATGATTGACACCCACTTCGAGGTTTGTCTGAAGAGCTACGCATCTTGAAACCTCCAGCTTCACTGAATCACTTGTATCTTGGTGGATTTGAGTGAGGATTTGGTAGGTAATCAATCTGGATCTGGTAGGATTGCTTGGATATATATTGTTTTTTTTGTTGTTTTTGTGTGCTTTTGGGTTTATTAATAGGATCTGGTTTGAAGGTAGTTGATGGGTTTGGTATGATTCCAACGTTACTTGTTTTGTTTGGTAGAAACCTTTGCAGTTCGCCAACCCCCTTGGCAACCATGGTGCCATGGAAGCCGCGGTCTCCACTTGCCTCACCTTGGTGGTATATAACGATGTTCCCAAAGCCAGGAAAAACTTCCTTCCAATTGGCATAGGGGAATTGCACCCGGGGAAAAAACAAACATTTGGATGTTTCCGAAAATAGTGGTACCCCAAAATGGATGGTTTATAATGGAAAACCCTATTAAGATGGATGATTTGTGGGTATCCCTTTTTGGGGCTTTTTGCAGGTTTCCCGTGGTAGTTTCGGGAGTGTACCTTCTTAGATCATTCTCTTATGACCCAGATTCTCCGAGTAAGGTATAGCCATGCCTACATTGAATTCAAAAGCAGCTATGTTGCGGTTTCAAGAGCAGTCTCCCTCCAAACAAGACCCTTTTCGGATCATCATCGGATCATCATTCCATTTCAAAAGTGGGTGATAACCAAACCACGTTTCATGACGTAGTTCTGTTGCTTCTTTGTAAAATATACCCTCTCTGAAACTGACATAGCACCTGAAAATTGGGGATTGGAAGATGTTTTTCCTATTGGAAAGGCTTCCTTGTAGGTTCCATGCTAGTTTCGATTCATTGGCGTTTTGGGATGATGTTTGATCTAAGCCCAACATCCAAGTTTCTGGAATCCTCTAAATGAGCGGTGATCAAAAACCCGTGTTGGTTGTTTTATCTACCCACCTGGCTATATAGATGATATGTGGACGTTGTTTTAAGCCAGTACAATTATCCAGGAGCCCTATTTATCCAACCAGCAAACACTGGCATGTCGACCAAGGGTTTTGAAGGGTTGAAATCGAATGGGTTTTCTAGAAACACCTACTCCTCACAAAGGGGGCCCCATACCAGATACAAGTAAGGTATGTAAGGTTATAACTCGACTTATAGGGGTGAAATCAAGGTGGTGGTTTTAAATATGTTATATTTTCACCCCGAAACTTGGGGAAGATGAACCCAATTTGACGAGCATATTTTTCAAAGGGGTTGAAACCACCAACTAGTTATAGCCCCAGTTACCCATTGTTGAGGCCATTTATGGGCCTAACATCACTCCCTTTACAAATACCAGTGGCCTACATTCCCCGAGGTTGGGAAGCGACGAGTTGGATGGTTCCTTTGACTGAAATGATGCCGGCTGCAGGGTCGACCTTGTGGTATGTTTTTTTGCAAAAGTGATCGCGGCCAAACCAACAATATCTAGGTGGTATATCCCGTTTTTTAAAACTGAGTATATAGGTAGTTTAGAGTTTAGAGGGTATACTGTAAAGAGGTAAATGCAAACCTGGGTGGTGGTTTCAAACATTTTTGATTTTTTTACCCCTGGGGAAATGATCCAGTTTGACTCATATTTTTCAAATGGCTTGAAACCACCAAGTAGATATTTTTTGTGAATATCCTGAAGCACAAAAACATGGAGACCTTTTTTTTTATACTTCCACAAGATGACGAACCATTGGTAAATTTAAGATGGAGGGTTTCAAGACGAATTCGTAAGAATGGCACCGACAATTGTTGTCGGCGTTCAATCAAAGGCAGGGTATGACTCTTGGATTTGTTGGGTAGGTGACTGTTTTGCTTTTTTTTCGGATAACATGTTTCCCACCATCTAAAGTAAATCAAAGTACTTTACCATCATTCTATATTATGACCTTCATGTATTTGGGGGGGTATCGCACATTCACTATCAAAGAACCTCAATTGTGTCTACTCATGTTTTGCATCCTTAAAGCCGCCTTGGGCCTTCATTCATGTATAAAAACGTCGGCTCGAATTACATGCACCACTCAACTCAATACCATGACCTCAGTGGAGAAAAATCACGATGCATCACCTGGAAAGTAGATGGCGCAACTCCCATGTATTGGTTAATCATGGCCCCTTACTAATCCACCTTTTGGGGGTTGCGCCATCTACTTTCACTACGGTATACCTCCAAGAGTCGAGTGAGAGTTCAGTTTAGGGATGAATTTTCCACTGAACCCATCGATGATGGCAATGGGCGTTTTTTGGAGCTTTGGAATTTGAGACCGTTTCAGTTCCGTGCTGAGAAAAAAAATCCACTTCAAGTGGTAGGCCCCAACCAAAACATAGAGATATAGAATATGATGAATTTAAATAACCGCTAGAAATACTTTAGGATTTGCAAATCTTGAAAACCTTGGGAAGTTAATGTCCTTCACTTTACCCTGATTCATGTGAGTCTTGTGAATTGTGTGTGTGTGTCGTTTTCTTTTTGGGCTAATATTCTAGCCTGAAAAACCCAGCTGACTGAGCCGTGCCGTGAAGGAAAGTCATTCCTGGACTATGTCTCTGATCCCCAACGCATCGCAAACTTCATCAACAGCTCTGCAACTTATGCTGAGGGGACAGCAACACCATCCAGTTGTCATGTTGCTTGGCTGCCTCTCTGCAACGCCGTTGCCCCCCCGAAAAATCAGAAATGCAAATGGGTGAGTAAGAAACACCACTATAAATGCCCCTTCAAGGTATTTGTAAACCTTAATTTTGAGAAAATGGTGAGCATCGAAATTGCTTTTATTTGAAAGTTGTCCTTTTCCAGGACTCATTTGGAACAGTTGCTAAAGAAACCATGGTAAACTAGGTGGTTCTTGTTTTTCACCCGAAAGTTGGGAAAATGATCCAAGTTTGACGTTTTCAACTGGGTTGGTTCAACCCCCATATGTACACGAAACATTTGAAGAGGCAAAGGGGTATTTCTTTCAGGTTTCACTAAATGACCTTTTCTTGGAAGGATCAAACACTGCAAATGTATGGTATTTTTGTTTGAGGGATTTGGCTCTTCAAAAATTGCATGGTTTGGGTTTTAATGTGATGACCCCTGTTATTCTTGCAGGATTGTCTTGAGGGGATCAGGGCGAATAGATGGTGGATAGATTGTTAATCAGCTGTCAACTTTGACAGAAAGCCTCAAGTGCTGGAAGATTTCCGACCTTGCATCTGCACTGGTTTGGCTCAAGCAGCTTGATGGTGAAAGATCAACACATATATGGGCGCCCCGTTGATGGACAAAAATATTGCACCAGCTGACAAGTATTGTACCTATATATGGGTGTTTCCAACAATAGGGGTACCCCAAAATGGATGGTTTGTAATGGAAAACCCTATTAAAATGGATGATTTGGGGGTACCATAATTTTTGGAAACATCCATTTATGTGTACCCCACAAGCTTCACCACTACGATATCACCAGGTTCCCGTATCTCAGCCATAACGTAGCCCATAATTTATCTCATGGGATCCAGGTCCAGGCGTGGAAGGGTTTTCGGGGTTCGGGGGTTGTGGTGGTGTTTTTTCCCCTGTTGGCGAATCCGATAAACCGGATGATGAAGAGCTGTGAAAAACCCCTGAAAACTATCGAAAACTAACAGTATGACCCAAGAAATCGATGGGTTTTCCAAGGTTCGGAGTCTCAAAATTCCAGGTTGCCGGCGGTCAGGTTTTTTTGGGGGTGACCTTGTGGTTGATGATTACTAGTTACTGGCATATCCGAATTCCGTTTCAAAAAGAAGATTATCACCAGGGGATTTGGGTGCATAAAAAATGGCGCAGCAAGTCAACCACTTTTGTCAATATTTGACTGACTTGCACTTTTTGCCAAAATGTTCATAAAAATAAATTGTTTATTTTTAGTGATTTTTCAAAACCGCCTGCTTGCCCCTTCATAAAGCCTTATTTAGATCTCACGATTTGGGAGGGGTAAGTGGCAAGGTGCTGTAGCCAAGTGATGCGCATGGCACCTCCCCAAATTTGGCTAGCAAATCGTTGCTCTTCGTTTTTGTTGGTAAATAATGGAGATGATGTTCGCCTTCAAAAAAAAGGGTTGCTTCCAAACCCTATGTTTGAGGCATTTTGAGTGTGCTATCTTAGTTTTGATGATTCAAACAAAAAAAAGAAAAGTTGGTGATGTCCACCCAATGCCCAATGAAAACTCCAAACCGACCTGAAGAGTAAATGGGTTTTTGTCTATATTATATAACCCAAAAAAATAAGGGAACGCACGAAGATGTATGTTTGTGATATAGATATATACTTTCCCTGAAACTGACGGACAAATCCCACCTGTCACACTGGAGTTGGTTCAGATGAGTTTCCTCTTTGGGTTTCGGGCCTCCTGGCAGGGTGCTGTGTTAGGTGCATTTTTTCGCAGCATTTGAGTTACCTCAAGGGTGAACCTACCAACCAAATCGGTCGGTAAAAATACCGGCACACGTCACGTGAAGCGGACAACCCCGGTGCTTAAACAACAGCCGCCATGGTGGAGTTGAAATCAAAGACCGAGTGCCGTGGTGGTTTTGATCATGGGTGGAAGAGGGTGGTGATACTACTTGACTACCCTCCCTGAAACTAACATGGCACCTGAAAATAACTCCCTGGAAAAGGAGATTCCTATTGGAAACCATCATTTTTAGGTGCTATGTTAGTTTCAGGGAGTGTTTATGTACTTGACTATACTTGACTCATTTACCCAAAAATATAAAAACAGCGTTTTGTTGCTATGATTTGCATATCTGAAACGGTCACAAGCGCTGGGTGTTTACCAAACAAAATCGAAATTGGGGGAGCCATTTGGAGACAGGAATGCCCAAAAAATCCTAGTGAGGAGCTAAGTCGAGCCGGCATCCTGCTTCATTCATTCGTTTTGAAGCAAATGCTACTTTGGAGCAATAATCCTGAGTGAAGTGAATTCAGCAGATCTATATTAAATAGTATGGTGATGTTTGGTACATGGGAGATAGCCCTGCATTTGTGCATATACATATGTATTCCTAATTCCTATATTCATGGCTAGTCAACCTCCCCCCGTAACGTACCTTCCAGAAATAAGGGTTTAAACGCTGAAGTTCATCAGTGCTCATCCGTGTTCTGAACAGATCCCCAGTTTTGACCGTTTTTGTTTGCAAACAAAAAATGTTTCGAAGCAGCACATGGATTCTGAACATGTTTGCTGTCACTTCCCATCTATCCAATTTGTGTGATTCCGCTTCGATGTTCAACTCAGTTACGATGAGTTGATCAAGAAACATGGTTCCTTGGGCCGAAAACGAAAGCGTGGGGTGGGTTTTCTTTGTCAGTACCCCATAGGATCCATGGGACTGGTAGATTTACCTACATTTACCATGAAAATCAACCAAACGTAGGTAGATATACCATACATGGATCCTATGGGTTCCGTTTTTTTCGACAAGTACCCTGAGAGGGCAGTGATTTTGGATTTTTCACGCTACCTGGTGTATGCATTTGCTTTCGAACCCATTTTTGTAGCCAATTTGTTTGCCCTTTCATAATTGGACAAAAACAGCAGTGCCCAAGGGCAACCGTAATTCAGCAGGAAGTGTAGCAAACCTCCCAGATATTTAAGTTGCTTTGGATGACAAATATTGATGTGATCACTGCTAAAATGGAATTGTATGGGCGAACGATAGCGAACGTTTTGCTTCCCTGTTTTTTTTTAAAGCCGCGTAGAAAGTTCTACTTTTTGGAGACTTTGTTGGTTTTTCCAAACGGATGACGTACAAAAAGGTCTGACATTTGAGGTCAATTCGGAATCCAGTTGTACAAATCATAATTGACCACCCAAACTTTACATAAATCCTTCCCTTGATGAAAGATTGATGGGAAGGTTCTGGTTGCTTCAAATTTCTAGCATTTTCACATAGCTAATTAAGGAAGCCTGTGCCATTTTGTATGCCACCGAAATTTCAGGGAGGCTGGAAAAAGATGATTATGGGATTCCCTTTTTTTGGGGGTGTAAGGGCTGCTGTAAGAATTTAGAGCACGAATCTTCACCTCCAAAACGATGTTGTGTAAGTAAGGAGGATGTTTTCGGTATAGTAACTACTGTAGCAGCCAGCAGTGAGGCATTTAAAGGTGACATCCAACTAATACTGAGCTTAGTGCTTGCATGTGATTACTGGGGTTGTGCCAGCTTAGTGATGAGCATGCATGAGCAACCTGGATGACCAGCAAAGGAGCAACAAGGGTGGGGGTGGTTCGCACCAAGCAGCTAACCGTTAGCAATTTATATTTGGATGGTTTGGAGGAGTTTCAAATCCAGGAATGGAGAGAATCCAGAGAAATTCTACCCAGATGTCATGTGGTGAATGGTGCTGGTTCGTGGTATGAGTCCCTGCGGAATCCCCACCAGAAAAAGGGAATATCACGGATTTTCGGGGGACCCACCAGTAGCCAAACCCATCAATTTTGACCATACGCTAACCATCGATCTAGGCAAATTGTCGCGACCCCAGCAAAAATTGTGGTTTAGTGTGGAATCCACTCCAAAATGCCCTTAATTCAGTCGTAGGAACAATAGCAATTTAGCCCAGATTGATGATATGGAGCTATTTTCACCATTCCTTAGCTGATGCTGTTTTTCCCCTCACAACTGAGGCAAGGTTGTGATTATGTTCTCTGCAGGTGGGGCTGCACTGCATTGTTTTCGGGAAACAAAACGGGTGGATGGTTTCAGATGTTGGACGTGTTTCATGCCAGTTTCTTGTTTTTTTGGTGTTTGGGAGGGAGAAGCGAAACAATCATCATGAAACCATTAGGACCATCATCATGAAAACATCATGTTGATCTGATCCCCCCCTTGAAAATGAACGGTTGGAACCTTAAGAAATCACCCCAAAAATGTCAAAGCTACGAATCATCTTTGTATCAAAACCTCCCAATTTCTTCACAGCTTCCAAGCCATTTGCTTCACGTCCTTGTTCCCGTTCGCAACCGTTGGTGGTTTCGCCACTTGGATGTCCTGTTGGAAGTTAGGATCAAAGGTTAGGATTCGTGGGTTATAGCCCTAATATACCCCATTTACAGATAGGTGTTCAAGAAAGACAGACACATCCAAGCTCCTCCAGGATGGTGACCGCCTTGCAAGAAATTCAAACCTGCATTCGAAGAGATGGCTGCTGAAAGAGGAAAGGACACCGTTCTTCAGCTCTGATGCTTGACGTTCGTGATTAAAAAGGTTCACCCTTCGGTGTTGGGGGTTGGGTTATGATGTAGTACCACTACCTAGTTATAGTAAAGGATGTTTTGAAATTAAGCTATGAATTAAGGATCTCTAGCTGGTGCTTGGAAAGGAGGGAGTACCTACAATCCCTTCCAGAACAGGGAGCGAGCTAAGGAGCTACTCCCAGGTTTCTAAGGGCATCTTAGATCTCTAACTGACCAACTGCTCAACTGGGAAAAAGGTCTGGATTCCAAGGGAGATTGGCTTACAGTACCCTCCTTGAAGCCAACGGTGCAAGCGAAATCGCCCTGAAAATGGATGGTTGGTGAAGATGAAATGTCCCTTTTCGGGGTCAAAAGGCCTATGTTCACGGGCTATTGTGTTGGGGAGGGAGTGTACGTGGTAACTTTTGATGATGGTTCTTTATACGTTTGATGATGTGTTGTTGAATGATTTTTTTGGAATGATGTGTTTCTTTGACAGTGACGAGTTTTTGTTTTTTTAGTGATAATGTTCGACCATTGATCCTTTTGGGATTCGCTTTTCGAAGATACGGAAGCTATGGGAGTTTGCATTTCACCACTTCCAATCGCCGTGGTGACAAAAAATGGGATCTCGTTGACAGACCCGAGTTCAGGTTACCTCGCTTCACGGCTTCCAAGAAACATCAGGTGATGTCCTGGTTTTGCAAAAGAACTAAGAAGAGGCATTACCTAGGTGGTAGTTTCAAATATTTTTTTATTTTCACCCCTAGTTGGGGAAGATTCCCACTTTGACAAATATTTTTCAAACCACCAACCAGTTACCTTCCAACATCCAAGTTCCTGGACTCCTCTAAATGAGCTGTGATCAAAAACCCGGGGTGGTTGTTTCAATATCAGGGATTCTGCCTACCCAGTAACTGGAGGGATTGATCACTAAGCCACTACAAGGGATCCCTGTTACCCTCCCTGAAACTGACAGTTCGCCCCTGAAGAATGGTGCTTGGAAGATGATGTTTTCTTGGATGGCCTATTTTCAGTGGCTGTGTGAGCTTAGCAGGGTAGAGGAATTGACACTTGTTTAGGATGGGTGAATTGACATTTGTTTACTATGGCTACTTGGTGAAATATGATACTGTCATTTCACCAACTACTTCCTATACCTTCCTACATTTGCAGTTACACAGGTGTGATTTTTGCAGGTTGCACCATTGCACCGCCCAAAAAACCTGTTGTTGAGAACGGTTTGTTGATAGAAGTGCTGCACCTGAATCTATTCGGTGGCCTGTTGTAGCTTATGACCCGTCAAGCTACCCCCCCCCCAATGGCAGGGGAGGCTTCCCACAAGAATTCCAGTATTTTGAAGTAACCTCTTAGATCTTGTTGGGATTTGGTTGGGGGGAATGCCAGATTTGTTGAGTTTTGCATGTCTTTTATGCAGATCTGAGGTGTGGTTGATGTGGACAACCCTGCAACGGCATCTTTGTGCGAAGCACATGGCGTCTCGTGTATGCCAACCTTGGCATTGGTGGAGGCATCATGATCATCATGGGAATCCAAGGGTGCACCCCCCCCCATGCCATCCGATATAACGGAGAGGCCTTATCAGGGGACAATTATAGGTGAATGGTTTGGTGGGAATAGTAGTATGACGCCATCACATGTATCCTCACCTGCCCTGTGGCATGTCTTTTTTGCTTCGGGCAGGGTGGCACAATCAAGGACAAGATGGACCTTTGGCGTGCAAAAACAACTGCAGATAGAAATGAACAAAGTTCGGCCTTGGTCAGGGAAATTTTAGATGTTATGAATACTCAACATAATTACTCAAAATGGGTCTTGGAAAAGGTCAGGATGAAATATATCACCATTCTGGGGCCTCAATTCTACAAATACACCTGTAGACTTCAGGGATATAAGGGAAAAACGCAACTGTTGGTTACAATTGATCCTTGACATACTGTCTTTTAGGATACTCTTCCTTCAGGAAGTGTTTTTGTGTTGGGCAGGATTTCAAACCATGGCAATTCACCATGGCAATTCACCATAGGTCGACGGTTGACTGATTTACGCTAAACCCTTACCTGGCCTAGAACTAACAGCAAGCAGCCGCCCCTGAAAAATGCTGGCAGCGGAGACGAATTTAAGGCCTATTTTCTCAGCTGGGAAAGAGCTGTTTGAAAGGGATGGTATTTGGTTTAGATTTAGATCGCTAGTGGAAACTTTGGATTAAAAAAACCCACGGAGAATCTCCTTTTCCATCAGTTTGGATATGGGTTTGGGTGCCGTTATTCACATTGGGTGGAGGTTTCACGCACAAGATATATGGTTGGAGGAAATGTCACATGTCAATCTCCCTGTATCTAACAGCAAAAGCCACTGAAAATAGGCCTAAACGCCCCAAAAGGAAACTCGTATTTCAACCATCCATTTTCAGGTGCGAACCGTTAGTTTCAGGGAGGGCCATGGCACGTTTCAAGTGGGTAAGAAACGACCACCCTTTGTAGAGGTGAGATTTGATGAGATTCTTTGGTTTACCTGGCCAGAAAGTGACTGGTTCACCCACGCAAAAACTATGGTTTTTGGACATTCTTTGCCGAGCAAGCAAAGTATAGAAGCAACTTAAAAAAAACGACCTGGTAGTGGTAAGTCATCATAACTTTGCCTGAATACGCTACCTAAAACTGAAAATGTAGCTCTGAGAAAGGAGATTCGTGTCATCTTTAGTTGCCATGGCAAAATTTCAGTACTGTACTATTGTTGATGGACAAAATCCTGCACCACCAAGGTTATCCCATCATTTATAGGGTTTTAACCATCCCAGGTGGTGCAGGATTTCTTCCATCAACAGTATTAGTACTAGTACGAGTCATTTGTGCTATTTCTTTGTTCAGGTCCAAGCTGTTGGTTCCATCAGGGTTCATTCAATTACCAATTTTCTTTGGATATCAAACAACACAAATGTATGGTAATTTTGAGGGATTTGTGAGTGTATGAAGTTTGGGTTGGTGTCATATTTCATGACCCCTGCTCCCATGGCGTCGCGCTCTCCATTAGAATCACCAGTTGCAACAACCCAGGAAGGAGTTGATAAAGCAAAGCTCGATGCATGGCGCCCTTGATTGCAAGCAAACGGGGTGTCGTTGACACGTTTGCCCATTTTTTTTTGTTAGACATACTGTTGGTGGAGAGTGGCTTCGGGCAAACCGTTCGATGCCCCGGGAAAAATTACTGTTGGTGGAATAAATACTGCACCAAGTGATATGGTACTCGTAGTTTACCCTATTATTTACAGGGTTTTATACATTCCAAGTGGTTGGCCTTGGGATTTCTGAACCATCAACTGTCCATGGACATGACTCAACTTGAAGCACGGGCCCCACACAAGTGAAAAAAAAGTCTCAAAACACCCATGGCTTGTGTTTGTTTCGCTGGTGAATTGTTGATGGATTTGATCCCATTGTAAATCACCATGAAAAACCCACCATCGGGGAGAATACTTTTTCTTTTTCCAAGCATCAAACAGTAAACTCTGAGTGTTGATACACAGTTTTTCTTGTTTGGAGTTTTAAGAATATCAAAAAATTCACGTTCATCCTGATTCATAATTTGAATACACTAAATAGATGTACATATACATACAGTACACTGTGCTGGACTGGTTTTCAACGAAACGAACTTGCAGAAAAAGAAACTTGCGATGTTTGGAAACCTATGGTGGGTTTCAAAACCCTAAGGATCCAATCACCTTCTCAGATGATGATAGGGTGTATAAACACTTCCTTAGGAGGGTATTTAGGTTCCATTACCATTCTCAGAAGGTGATTGGATCCCCAGGGAAAGATAGCCATCAAATTGCTGTTTTCCTTCAAGCGAACCTTTCGATTTTTATCCCATTTTTTTCTTCACGCCAAGCTTGAAGATTTGGGGAAGTTTATTTTCCCATGATATGAAAATTTGAGTATTTTGACTAGACTGTGATATTGGGGGAGCTAAGGAGCTAGGGGTGATCTATTTCCCTATTAATTGGGGAGCTAAAGAGCCCCAGAATCTTCCAAATCACAGGGTAGTTGAAGATGTGTCAACGTGTTTTTTGTTTGCTTAGATTTTCTGAAGTTAAGTCATTTAGAACATATAGATGGAGAGTCGATATTTACGCTTATACAGTACATATACCCTCCAGGGAACTAACTTTTCCCCCTGATAAGGCATGCTTGAAGATGATTTTCCTTTTCCCAAGGTGGGATATGTTAGTTCCCGAGTGACCTCGTTTGGAGCCATCAAGTCACCTTTTCAGGGCTTATTTAAGTGACCTCCATTTAGGAATCAAAAGCTTCACTTTAAAGAAGCCGGTATATATTTTCACATAAAAAAATATATATCTATATATATGAATATCTTTATATTATATGTAAATCTTTATATATGTTTCATGGATTTCCATGGTCATGCTGCTTGAGTGTGATGAGCCATTCTTCGCTCAAAGCTGTTTGGTTCAAGCTGAAGCTGGTGGTGCCTAGGTGTGTACCATCAGCCAGCTAGCATGGAAGACCTTGAGGCAGATTACCCTTTACTGGGTGATCTGCGAGAAACCTTCTTAGCAGCTGGAGGGCTGCAAGAAGACTGGGATGATTTGGTGCATGGTTTGCATCATCCCCAGTGGGCTTTGGACTGGACGGACAGTTCCAGTCCTTCCCATGCAAGGAGGCTGGAGGACCTCGGGGTTAGCTCATTGGCTGCTGGTAACCTCATTGAGTATGAGGTTCGGGAGACTTCAAATGGAAGTGTCACTGGTCTGGCGATCGGTCTGATCAAGGTGTATCGCCAAAGCCGAGGCCACGTCTCGTTGGAGATCAAGCACCTTTCTTCGACTGATGACGAGTTCAACGACTGGGCTGCTTACCACATCAATGAGGATGTCAGTTTCCACCTTCATCTTTGCAAGAAGCCTCCTGGGAGCTGCACTGCAACTCCGACGTCAAAGAAGCTGGGGTGGCTTCATGTGTGCAGGTTCAGGTTGACCACGTTTGTTTCGGCGCTTGGACCTGACTATAGCAGTGATGCAATTTTAGATGGACTTCGTGAACGAGTGGAGGCTTTGGTGGGAACTTTCTCACCGCCTGGTGATTCCAAAGTGGAACTTCGTCCTAGGGAGGATGATCGTGGTGGTCGTGCTGCCGAAGTTGAAGAAGGACGACATAAAGATCCACAGAAGGGCCGTGCTGGGGCACCTGTGGGTTACAAGGCTGCTATGGGTGCAGCAACTGCTAAGGCTGGAGAAGTTCCTAAGAAGAGAACTTTTGAGCCTGGTCCTGGGGGTGACCGAAAGAAGAAGGATGAGCGTGGCCTTGATGCTGATAAGTCTGGGGAGGCTATGAGGGCCAAGAATGCGGCTCAACAGGCCAGCCGAGCTCTGATGGGTGGCCACCCCCAGATGGTCTTGGTCGAAGGCAAAGAGAAGAAGGAGAAAGGTTTGGGCTATGGTGGAAATCAGCCCTGGTTGGACGCCATCTCCACAGGTGATGAAGGTGGGGATGGCAGCAAGGAGCCTAGTAGACTGCCTAAGACTAGGACTGGTGGAAACGGGCCTCCTGGTGGTGGGGGTGACGATGACGATGATGATGGTGATCGTCGAGATGATCGTGGTCGAAAGGTGGAGAAGCGCAAGCGTGGCTCTTCTGATGAGGAGAAGCGCAAAAAGCGTAAGCCAGAAAAGAAAGAGTCTGCACCCAGCAGGCCAGTAAGAGCTTCGCATATCTTTCCTGCAGGTGAGAAAAGGAAATATCGTGATGGTGGGTCTGGTGGTGACCCGAGCTCCTCACCAGATGGCAGTGGAGAGGGGCGAAGGAACAAAGATCCTAGGAAGTCGGGCGATAAGAAGAAGAAGAAGGATAAGGGCAGGCGGAGGAGACATAGAAGGAGGTCTAGTGAGACTTCATCACAGTCTCCAAGCGGATCCGATAGCCAAGGAGACTTCTACGGCAAGGATTCCACGAAGTATCAGTCCTTAGCAGAAAAGGCCCGGAAAAGGCCTGGGATGTTGCTGAAGAGTGGCCTCTCTCAAATGGCCAAGTTCCTCACGATCCGTACTGGTGGGACGGAGGAGGAGGCCAGCCGAAGTTGGCGTGACCAGCGGGTGGGAGCTTACTTGAATCAAGTGCTCTTCACCCAACACTCTCAAGAGAAGTTGGGTATGAGGAACGTGAGAGAGTTGGTCACGTTAGCTGAAGCAATTGACTTCTTGATGGAGGGCCAATTTGCTGCGGTTGGCGACGTGCTAATGCAGCGGATGAAGGCGGTGGAGAGCTCTGTGACTGATGGGTGGCAGCTGGCATCTCATCAAGAGCTGATTCCACCAGCTAAGGCAACTCTTTCCTCCAACTTGGAGAGATCGTTTGTGGCCAAGCAAGCGCTGCAGTCGAGGAAGTTGGAAGAATCCATCAAAGCCAAGAAGGGCTAGGATGGAGGCGGCCCGGCAGTGGACAAGGCTGGTCCAAGTCGGGTGACGCCACCCCCTTCAAGGCCTGGTGCCTTAAAACGGCCGGTGGACTCAGCAAAGGAGAAAGGGTCAATGCGGCCGACTACTCCTCCAAAGGCTTCATCCCCAGCAACACCCCAGGAGAGGTTGTCAGAGGCGAATGCAACGGCGGGCTCGGGGTTCCAGCCGAAAGCAACTCCAAAGAGCCCTCCTCCAATCGGGCTTTCACCGGTGAGCTCACCGACAACTCCAGCCGCTTCGGTGAAGGAAAAGTCGGAATCCCCAGGGAGGAGTGGAGACTCACAAGCGAAGTCCGAGAAGAGAGAGAAGTCGCGGAGCCCCCGGGAAGGAGGCCACAAGGTGCAAAGCAGCGGGCCCGGTTTGCAAAAGGAAACTACGGCGACCAGAGGGTCAGGTTCGCAGACCCGATCGACAACAGAGGTCGAGATGGAAGGGCAGACAAAGGAGGAGGCAAAGGCAAAGACAAATCACATGGAAAAGGGAAAGGAAAGACGAAAGGAAAACAGAAGAGCAAGTCGAAAGAGAAGTCCAAGGGCAAGGACCGGGAAAAAGGTCCAAGAGAGAACAAATCCCAATCTCCTGGTGGGGGGGATGGGAAGAAGAAAGAGAAGTGAGAGCAGCCCATTGGGGCTGCAGAGATCTCCAGGGCTGGAGAAAAGCATTTCGCCAACTTGGGCCAATTGAAGGCCTTCACATCCTTGGTTACTCGAGGAGGATTCTTGGGGGTTTCCTCATGGCTCCCACTGAGGTTGGTGCTCTGCTGAGGAGGTTAGTGCACTCACCTATCGGCAGCGTTGGGACGAGCAAACCTTCAAGAGGTTCCCCTTTTCCCTTGCCTGTTGAACCTCAAGTGGTAGCAGCTATGAGGATCCTGGTTGGCTGCAACCTGGACTGGGTTGAGAATGCCTCGGCCCTGGAGGTGGCTGAGGGGGTGGTTCCCCCTATGCGAGTGAAGGTCAAGCAGTGGGCCAAGTATGACTTACAGCAAAAACAACAACTGGCAACTTCGGTCTGGTTGGGACTGCTTGTAGTTGGGCTAAACACTAGCCTAGGTTTCACCACGGTAGTTGCACGCCCTCGATGCCCGTTGAAAAAGTCTGTGTTGTCCGCTTTGTGGGATGATGCGTTTGTTTTTAAGGTGATGGTCTAAGTAAAGATGTTCTGAGGTGGCCTGATGTTTCTTGGGCCTCTAGGATCGGTCAGTTGAGTGTTTCCTATGTTGGGGAAGTTGTGGAAAAGGCGAGGTGGTTGACCTGGGCCCAAGTCGAGCCAGGGTTGCCACCTGTAGGTAAAGGTGGGTGTCTTGATGCATCCCAGTTTTGCAGCAGTGAAGTTAGGGGTCACCTCCTTAATGCTGAACTGAGCAGGTTGCCTGATGATCAAGTCCCTCCTGTTCTGCCACATGCAGTTGTTCGAGCAACCCAACGTGAATGGAATGTGATTGCGGCCGAGATGGTTCAAAGAGGGGTGGCCTGTGTCATCGAAGAGGGTGACATTGCCACCTACAAGGGCCAAAAGGTCCTTAATGGGGCGTTTGGTCTAGTGAAGCCCAATAGGTGGATTGGCCATGGGGATCAGCGACTCCCTGTGCTTCGCCTTATCATGGATTTCAGGGCAGCCAACTGCCTTCACCGTATGCTACCTGGAGCGGTAGACTCATTGGTTGGGAGCTGCAAAATGGATGGGGTTCACCCTTGGTCCTGGTGAGGTCCTGGTATCATCTGGCGATGATCTGGTGGCTTGTTTTTACCTGTTCCGGGTTCCCTTTTCCTGGTCCAGGTATTTTGCGTTCCGGAAGCAGGTTCCCAGGCGGGCCTTAGGTCTGAGTGGCGACCCCAATAGCCTGGTATACATAGCTTCGCAGGTGCTTCCTATGGGTTGGGCAGCTGCCGTGACGGTGGTACAACACATCCATAGGAATATCGCTTTGGCGGATGCCGAGATGCCTGCAGCTAGGGAGCTGCATCGACAGAAGCCTATGCCTGGGCGTGAAACCTCTCAGGCTAGCACTTTTTGGAATCTTTACATTGATGACTTGACGGTGATGGAGATCATCAGTGAGGCCGGCCTGGAGGAAGCCAGGAAAGATGGCAGCAGGTGTGAATTACAATTGGCAATGGAAAGGGCATATGACCAGCTCTCTGTCCCTTACTCCAAAGACAAGGCCTCTACCAGGGAAGAGGTTTTTGAGAAGCTGGGAGCCTTCGTTCATGGGAAGAAGGGATACATTGGGGTCACCTCTAAGCGGCAGTTGGAGATGATCTCTCTGATCCTCTTCATGATGCAGCAGGAGCGTGTCCCTACGAAGTGGTTGCAGATCCTCTTGGGTAAGTTCGTCCACATCGTCCAGTTCCGCAGGCCCTTGTTTAGTTGTATTGTGAGGTCCTGGAAGAGACTTCACAGCTTTCATTCGGGGTCAGCGCTTGGAGCTGGTGAGGTAGATGAGTGGACAATCATCTGTTTCCTCCTACCCTTGATTCGTAGCAGCCTGAAGGCAAAAGTTTCAGGGATGGTCACTTGCTCTGATGCCTCCGAATTTGGGGGCGGTATCTGCAGGACAACAGGCCTCACTTCGTTGGGGAGACTTGGCAAAGTGCGAGCTCAAAGTC
The DNA here is from genome assembly GCA_000507305.1 of Breviolum minutum Mf 1.05b.01. Taxonomy (NCBI): domain Eukaryota; class Dinophyceae; order Suessiales; family Symbiodiniaceae; genus Breviolum; species Breviolum minutum. The sequence goes on along the minus strand of DF244072.1, from coordinate 6,133 downwards.
ACCTGTCGGGGGAACCTGCCTCGGATAATGGTGATTGAATGGTTTGCTGGGATTGGAGGTCTTAGCAGAAGCCTGGAACGTCTAGGGATCCATCCGTACCTGGTGGTGGTATGTGAGTGTGATCCCCACTGCATTGCAGTTCTTCGCAAGTTCATTCCTGGGTGCATTGTGTTTAAGGACATCAAGGCGGTTAAGGAGACTCACATTCAGGAAATCCTCAACGCCCATCCATCCATTGAGATGGTGATTCAAGGCGGGGGTTCCCCTTGCCAAGGGTTGTCCAAGCTAAGCACTGGAAGGAAGCATTTCGAGGATGATCGAAGTGCCTTGTTTTATGACCTGGTGCGTGTCATGCGTTATGTCAAAGTTGAGGCTGAAGCAAGGCTGATGCATCACTTGGGTTTCGTCGAGAACGTGGTCTGTGACGAAGCAGATCAAGCTGAGTTCCGTAAGGCAACTGGTTGGTGGCAATGGCTGATCTGTGCAGGTACCTTGAGCTTGGTGCGTAGGCCTCGCTTCTTCTGGACCTCAGAGTGGTTGGATTTCTCCCCCGTTGGAGTGGTGGAGCCAGGGAAAGATTACTATGTGGTCCACATTGGAGCCCCTAAGGAACCTGAGGAGGCGTGGGTGTCTCCAGGATGGTCTTGGCTGGGTGGGCCAAGCACTCCTTTCCCGACCTTCACGAGATCCATCCCAAGGGTTAGGCCGCCCAAGGATCCTGCAGGGATTCGCCATACTCCTCCTGATGCTTTGCAGCGATGGGAGGAGGACCAGTTTCGTTATCCTCCGTACACGTACAAGCTTGAGCATTGTGTTTCAAATGGGACATACGCCCGGGTCTTGGGGGCTGGAGAAAGAGAAGCCTTGATGGGTTTCTTCCCTGGCCATACTGCCGTTAAAGACAAACATGGGTTGTCCTCGAGTCAGGACGTCCGCTGCAGCTGCGTGGGAAACTCATTTCATACGGGCGTGGTCAGTGCACTGCTGAGACAGGCATTGCTCAATCACTGGCCAAACCTGATCTTGCCGAACCCCTCTCAGATGGCAAGCAGTTTCCACAGTGAGCTGGTGTGCTCAGAAAGAGAGGTTTTCGTATGGCGTGGCAGCAAGCCTTTGAAAGAAGATACAGAAACTTGGTTGGACCGCCTTGAACAACAATCCAGTGCAGTGGCGGTGCCCTTATCGGGGGGTTTTAGCCCTGAGGTATCTTTGGTCCTGGAAATCCTCAGGAATGTCACCTACAGAGGTTCAGATGTTCACGTTGATACGTTGAACTTCTACCGTCCGGAGCGCCTTCCAAAAGCTCCAGTGGATAGCCGACAGTGGGACTGGAAGATTTCCAAAGGCTGGCCCTGGTTGAGGCAGGCCCACATAAACGTATTGGAAATGGAAGCTCTACTTCATGCAGTAAGATACAGACCTAAGTCAGTTCGCGTGATGCACAAGAAATTTCTACACCTTGTGGATTCCCTTGTGGTGTTGGGAATCGCTGCAAAAGGTCGTACAACCAGTAAGATGCTTTCTCCCAGTTTACATCGCTATAATATGTTGATCTTGGCCCTTCATTGCTACCCTATACTGGCGTGGGTTCAGTCTCATCTGAACCCTTCAGATGAACCTAGCAGATGGTACGTGCCGCCATCTTAAATTTTGAGCACAGGGCTACAAGACAACATCATAGGCGCAGACTGGGAACTTTGCAAACTAATCTGGTGAAACGCATCACAGTGGACCGATACAATCATCATTTCAATATATTTGTCGACTATCTTCTTCAGGTCTATGGTAGGTGGCCAGTGACTCCTCCTGAGTATGACATGATTGTGGCTGAATACTTGGAGGTTCTTTGGGACTCGGGGGACCCAAAGACCTCGGCCACCTATACTCTGGCGTCACTGCACTATTTTATTCCTCAGCTGAGACGTCAACTGCCTAGAAGCTGGAAATTGAAAGCAATATGGGATAAACTCGAATTGCCTTGCCAAGCTGTACCTCTCAGCCTTGAAGTCTTGTTTGGCATCGTGGGTTTCTTCTTGAAACACGAAGAATTTTCTATGGCCTTTGGTTGTCTTCTTGGTTTCAACTCCTTACTGAGAACTGGTGAGTTGCTCAATTTGCGGGTTGGAGATTGTGTCAGCACACCTCATGGGTGCATTCTTCACCTGCAAGACACCAAAGGAGCTCAACGTCGCCTCCTTCAAGAAGAAACCGTGGTTATATTGGACTCCCTTACCATTCGTGTCATTCAGCTTATTTCACGTGGTAAAAATCCAGGGAACTTTCTGGTGGGATTGTCGCCTCAGAAGTTTCGTACAAAATGGAATAAAATGAAACAGGACCTTGACCTCTCATCCTACGTTATCTTCCATACAGTCTACGTCGTGGGGGTGCCACTTGGTTCTTCGCTAATTCTGGCTCTTTTAGTCAGACCATGATGAGAGGTCGTTGGCAACACCTTAAAACCTGCAAGCTTTACATTGCTGAAGCACAACTGGCTCTATCTCAAGTTGCCCTCCCTCGTACCACCCTCACTACCCTCCACAAGCTGGCCAATTCAATCCGGCCCCAACTCCATCGTTGGGCCACACAGGGACGCGTGGATGCAGTTCACACAAGTTAAAGACTATTGAGTCTTTGAGAGCGACTATTAAGTCATCTCGCCGTGACTGCTGAAGGCATTCCGCCAAAAGGGGCCTTGTGTGGCTCATGGTCTGGTGAGACCAAAAAGAACTATCTGAGTAGTTAGAATTCAAATGTTTCACTAAAGACAGGTGAGTGCCTGAGTGCCTTTCAAAAAGGAATGGGGAAGGAGCGAGATGCTGCATATATATATTTATATATATTACGATCTGCCTAATACTTAGACACAGTTAGAAATATTGGAAAATGATCATCACCATTTTACTTAGGGACCCTTCTTGACCTTCACGGTATGTATATATATGGGTGCGCGTTGCACGTTCCTGGTCCCCCCCCCCCCCCCACCCCCCATGGTATGGTCCCCCCCATACCCCACAGTACTGGCAGCAACAGTAGTAGTGCTAGTACTAGTACTACCTAGTACTAGTACTACGTAGTACTAGTACTACGTAGTACTATTACTACGTAGTACTATTGCTACGTAGTACTACGTAGTAACTACGTAGTACTACGTAGTAACATATACACATACATATTCATATACATATCATATCATAATCATATACAAATACTAGAAACATACATTCACACCATACATATACATTCATATACATACATATACAACTTCTTCCACCACCACCACCACCCACCACCACCCACACCACAGGGGGGGAGGGGTACTGGGGCGCTACTATGCAGACCCATTACCATGGGGTGGGGGGGGAGGGGGGGTACCTAGCGATGCTGGCCCATATATATATATATATAACTTTGCCCAAGTAACCTCCCCCCAATTCCATGATGAAATTTAATTTTTGCCTGGTCATACTGCATGGTACCCAAGGACCAAATAAAGCAGCAACAAAACAATCCAGACCGACCAGAGCATCGCATTTCAGAGGGCGAGTCGCCATGAGAGGATAGATGTGAGGCGCCTTTAGGTGAATGTCTGCCCCAAAATCAGTGGACTTTGGAGAAATGACAGCGAGTCATGTCATGAAAATCTCACTGGAATTCTGTGAATTTGCATTTTTTCTTGTGGCTTGAAAGTTGGAAGGGTACAGTGCTTCACCTTCCAAACGGAGGATTAGATTAAACTAGCCTAGGCTTATATTTTTTCACGTCAAACCTGTCAAAACTCTGAAGGTTCGCTTTTTCGGGCAATTGGGTGTTTTTTCACTTCGTTTTGTACTGGGTATTGGATAAAGGTCGAGGATTTCGTTTTTTGATGAAGGTTTTTACTCCGTTTTACCTTCCTGAAATGAACGCATATCCCAGAAAAGAGGCCATTTTATAAGGGAAATTGCATCTTCCAACCATCAATTTTCATCCGGGATATTTGGATGCATTTTCAGGTGGCTAAAAGATTGGAGGCCCAGAATTCTCAAAAATTTCAATTCATTCTGTCGGTTGGTTTGACCGAAAACGACACCTTTCCTTGATGCGTTTCACCCCAGATAATTAACGGGGTGAATCTAAAAATCACCCAATTAAAAAGAAACATCATCTTCGAACCCTTTGTTTTTGGGTTCCATGCTAATTTGCCAGGGTGTTTGATGTATTTGTAGTCAATTGTTTGTAAATTCATAGGAACCTATACCTTTTTGTAAGTTTACACCCCTTGTACATGTCACAGTTGGAACCTTTGAACGAAAGTTTCCCTTCTTAATGCAAAATGACAGTGACAAACGTTTACCAAGCCTCGGTTGGTGTCGATCCTGAAAGTAAAATAACAATGAAAAAAACAGTTCTTTTAGTTATATAGGGGAATATACTACCAACTATGGGGATTATTTTAAGAAATTCAAAGGATCCCTATTAACCAACCAGTGTAATGGAAAGTAGTAAGGTTTTTTTTTTCATTGCTCAGATTTATCTGAAGAAGTAAGTATGCCTTCAGCTTCATTTACTTCTTAAGAATGTAGCAAACACTTGCCACAGGCGCTTCCCCTCAATTCTACAGTCATTTTTTGACGGTTTTCCGAGTGAAACACATCACATCATGATACAAAAAATCGATTCTGTGTTGATTTTGTACTTCTAGTGTTTTGTTCATTGGCATTGATTGCCAATGTTGTAACTTCCTTATCCAAAGTCCACTAATGTAGACATGAGTGGCTTCTTCGCATTTCTCACCTTCTCATGCGGCCCTTGGAGATGTGCTGTCCTGCGTTTGGTTTCGTGCCGAGGGGTGACCGGAAAAACAAGATTCGCGGCCCCGGAAAAGTCGAAGTGTCATGGAAGTTCATCGCATTTTTTTCTTGTTTGGCTTCGGAAAAGAAGTGCCGTCCTTTATCTTATAGTCAGATGTTGCAAGAAAAAAATGTGGTGTTTGCACATTTTATGTATTGGATCCCATGCCATCTGCATATGGCATGATTAATTGCATGTGGATTATTTGGACATGTTCAGCCCAATGTACAAGCATCAGACATGGATTGAGTCATGTATATCTTACCTCACCTCGAAAAATCATTTCAAATGCCCACCACTCTTTGCAGATATTTTTGGGAAATCATTGTGGATTGTCCAGCTTGTTGGTACGCCACATAGAGTTTTGCTGACCTCCTCGCCATGTTTAGATTACCAGAGACTAATTCCAGGCACTATTTGGTGAGACGACAAACTTCTGATGAATTCAGGTGCGGGGGCCTTTGTTCTTGCGATTCTTGTTTTGCAACCGTTTGTTGTTTGCCTGTTTTCTTGTAAATCAGATATACCTCAGTTGAGGTCCGATCTGAATTTGGAACATATTTCCACTAATCTACTGAAATGATGTTTGGAACAAATTATATATATAGAAAAATATTTGATGAAGAAATTATTTCGAAGATCGGAATATCATTATTTATTTATATATAACACGCATATATTGGGAAAAAATATATATCAAAATAATATTTAGATAATATTCTTGATGCTACTTATATACTGAAAATATGATATGTATTTTTTAATGCTAAATCCTATAAATATATATAGATAGATTTGAATATACAAAAAATCCAGCCTGTCAGAGCCGTTGGGACAACCAGTAGGGGCCGAAGCACCTTCCGCTTTGGCCTCATTTTAATCATTTTAAATATAATATGGTTTTTATTTAATCCTTAAAAACTAAATATTTATATATAACATAATATTAAATATAAAATAAAAATATATATTTTTTATAATTATAGGAAAATAATAATAAAATAATAAGAAAAAAATAAAATATAATAATTTAATATTAATATTATTTAAGCAATATAATTATTTATTTAATAATTATATTTATTTTTTAATATATATTTTAATAAAATTATTTAGATTTATTTAAAATAAAAATATGAGTAAATTATATATTAAAATATTTTTGGTAAAAAATAATATGTATAAATAATAAAATTATATTTTTATATTATTTTTATTATTTTAAATTATTTTTTAAATTTGATTTAATAAGATATCTAATTTAAATTTGAAATTTTATATATTGGATAATAAAGTTAAA
>DF244071.1:0-30953 GCA_000507305.1 Breviolum minutum Mf 1.05b.01 | reverse complement strand
TTTTGACTTGTGCTTGCACTTTTGATTTAACTTTTGACTTGTGCTTGCACTTTTGATTTAACTTTGGACTTTTGCTTGCACTTTTGATTTAACTTTTGACTTGTGCTTGCACTTTTGATTTAACTTTGGACTTTTGCTTGCACTTTTGAAATCAACTTTGCACTTTTTGTTTTGTGTCCCATCTGTTACTATCTTGTGATCTGTCTTATAAGGAGATTTTACATCATAATATTTAACTTTGGACTTTTGCTTGCACTTTTGAAATCAACTTTGCACTTTTTGTTTTGTGTCCCATCTGTTACTATCTTGTGATCTGTCTTATAAGGAGATTTTACATCATAAAGCTAGAAGTGAAGACAGTGAAACTAGCGTCGATTCTGATAGCGATACAACCATACACCTGGACCTGGTGTGGGCCTACGGATGTCACAACTGTGTACCACTTCTACAGGGCACGATGCAATGACCGAATCAATGATGAGCTGATCTTCGTTGACACTGAACTACGGACAAGATTCTTTCCAGAGGTCTATGATCACTGGCCCGAACTCAGGGAGACTGACTGGCAAATCATTGATATCAACGGTGCTTACTTCACAGACCACCCCACAGAGTTGAATTCTGTGGTCAAATTCGTACATGTCCCAATGGACTTTCAGCCAATGCCAGGACATATTGGGGTGGTGATTCTCTATTCCTTCATGCACACCAAAAGCACGAGGGCATATCCGCTACCAAGTCCCATTACAACAGAGAGGCTGTGGCAATGGGCAAGAGTCCAGGCCCAATGTCGTGCTGGCAGCTCATGGAGTTGTTCAGCCTATGTAAATGGTGAACGTTTACTAGAACATGAAGCTCGGATTCTACATCATGGCGACTACCTCAGGATGCAGATCGAGGAAGCAAGAGATAGAGGACCCAGAGGTGAACTTCTTACTCTAGGTGCTGAAGATCAGGCTTTCAAAAGAGCCCAATCTGCCATTGATGGACATGACAAATGGCCGATGACATCTGCAACATCAGATGATGTGATGCTGCCTGTCCCATCTAGGGCTCCTAGTAGCGAACGACAGGAAGATCACGCTGACTATTGGATCGTTATGGCGTGGAGCATGCAGCTAGCAGCCGGATGGATCCTTCAACGGCATATGAAACAATATCCCATGACACGACAACAACGTCATGCGAGAAAGGTGCAGAGAAGAAAAGCTCCGTTACGAAGGGCCTATGTATTCCTATATTTGATCATGGCCGGTCCTATCAGTGATGCGCTTTCTCTACCAGCACGACTACCAGATGCGATCCCTAGAGTCGAGCCATCTGCTCGGGAATGCACGTGGAAGCCGGAACCACTTTCATTGACTTTGACGTGGACTACCTTTGACCAACTACCACCACCAGGTAATCCAGCATATCTGCAATGGACTGAGACTGGCCACCATATGGCTGCTATGTTAGCCATCCAATTGGAATTCAAGCTACGCAGCAACAAGCTATGGCATCAACTGCGTAGGGCAACGGGCGATGGGACTCCTTCAATCCCATCTTTTCCCCAGGTTGCAGAGATCGATTCTGCCTTTGATTTTGATGTGGCCAGACAAACTGGACCACATGAGTCTATTGGTGATCAGGTTATGGAACACCGTGACCCTATTCTACCAATTGTACAAGAACAGGCTCCTATGCCAATATCCTTGTTTGATGCCTTGGGACCAATGCTCGAACCTACGGTACTACAGAAGAGGGAAGTGGATAGCCGGGCTGGGGCAAGACATGAAGGAGAAGATCTTGTCCGACCGTGGACCAATGACGAGCCGCCTTCACTGGTACACCTGGATGACTTACATGATGCCCTCACTCCAGCTCTATTACAACCTCTAGGCACAACGCAGGAACTACGGAAAATTGCCATCTACACAGATGGCTCCAGTAGTCGATACCATGTGGATGCCATCCAAACCACGTGGGCCTTTGCAGTTTGCACGTCAGAAGGTACGGACGACACCCTGAAGCTTGTGGATTGGTATGCTGATTCGCTATGCATTGACCCGCTGGATGCACAATGGATTGGAGCGACCTGTGATCGTATACGTGATGGAGAAGCTTCTGCCCTCATATGGGCGTTGCTTTGGCTGATGACTCAACCGCAAATCTACACTGCTGAAGTACACAGTGATGCAATATCTGTACTATGGGCAGGCACAGGCCACTGGCATGTTGGTCTCGATGATTCGATGGCTATGCGACTCAGAGCAGTATGCAAGCTGGTACAGACTGCATGGTGCGATCGAGAGCTTACCTTTCATCATGCTAAAGCCCATTGCGGCATTGCTGGAAATGAGCTGGCGGACACTATCGCTGTCAGGGTACGTGATGGAAGACTTTGGCCGCGGAAGCCATCACGAGCTTATCAGCAGTGGTTCCATGGAGCAAATCCAGATATATATCATGCATGGATCTACTGGGATCGTACAACACGTCCAGATGAATTTCCACCAGGGCGAGGACTGACTATTGATTCGAGTGTGCCATTCTTTCCGTCTTCTATGCCACCGTGGTTGAAACTTCCTACAGTTGAGGATATTGATGAGGTGGCCATACTCAGATGTGCTACTTACAATGCCCATACGCTTCGACATGCTGGAGCAATACAGTCGATGCGACTACAAGCTGAAAGGGAAGGTATCCACCTACTGGGACTCCAGGAGACAAGAACACCCAGCTCAATAGTTGTCGACTCAAGCCACGTACGATTGATTGGGGCTGCACAGGGCGGACAAGGAGGGGTAGAACTCTGGCTGTCAACTACAATTCCAATCCGTACAAGCAAAGGAGAGACCTACTTGACAAGACAAGATGCTGTGATCCTCCACGCTGATGCCGAACTACTGGTCGCATCTCTCAACATACTAGGTGTTCGCACCATCTGTGTTGTTGGCCACGCCCCACATCGCGGACATACAGCACAAGAAATCACTGCTTGGTGGGACACATGTCGGGATGCGATGGGGAAGCCACGGAAAGACACCAGATACCTCATGTTCCTGGATGCGAATGCGACTCTTGAATCGAACCCACCTTATGTAGGCGACCTGGAGACAACTATGGCGGACACTGGTGGCAAGGCCTTTCTCAGACTTTGTCATCTTTTTGACCTCGCCATCCCGTCTACGTTCCAAGACATACATAAAGGTGATTGCGCCACAACATACAGTCACCTCGCCACGCACCGGGGTACTCGGAATGACTACTTCGCTGTGTCGCTTGAGGTACTGTCTTGCTGTGACCGCACCTGGGTTGAAAATGCCATTGATGCTGGGCATGCCAAGGTTGATCATGTTGCAGTTGGACTTCTCATGAGATGGCCAGCCCAGAAGTGTAAGAAGAAGAGTCGGGAGCCAGGCTATGATCGGGACAAAATCGCCTTGGCCAGTGATGCTACATGGCAAGAATTCTTTACAGGATGGCCCAGTATTGACTGGTCAACGGACGTTACTACGCATACGCACATCGTGGAGCAGTTTCTACAACAGAAGCTGGTCAAGCATTTTCCCAAAGATGGACACACCAGACGTAACTCCTGTCTATCTGAGGAGACCCTGACCATGATTGGTCATCGGAGAAGGCTACGACGACTCATCACTGGTGCAAAGGTAAAGATGGAACAATGGATGATGGAACAAGCATGGCGCAAATGGATGGGCCAATCCACTGCTATGGCCAAATCTAAGCAACTGATGATCATGATGCGTACAGTGACCAGATACCGCTCTTACGGAGCTACATCGAAACAGTTGCAAAAACAGGTACGCCATGATCGAGATAGTTGGTTGCAAGAAAGATTACATCTCTTGGAGACCATGCCGCTCAAAGATGTACACCGGTTCCTGAAACCATTACGTCTGGGCAAACGTGTGCGACAAATCGGATACAAGCCCCTACCGCAGGTTCGACTACTTGATGGAGAACTTGCACAAGATGATCAAGCTGCCATGACGCGATGGAGGGAGCACTTCGCAGCCATGGAAGGAGGCTATCAGGTGACAACTCAAGACCTTTGGGAAGCTGCCTGTAACAAGAAGTGCCCACTGCCTGACATGCCAGCTGATTTCCGCGCACTGCCCAGCATATATGAACTGGAATATTTCTTCAAGCAATCGAAGCCTGGAAAGGCTCGAGGACATGACGAATTACCAGGAGAGTTTTTGCGACATGGGGCTCATCGTCTGGCGGGATGTCTGTGGCCACTCCTAACCAAGCTAGGAGTTTGGTACACAGAACCTTTACAGTGGAAAGGAGGAAAGCTGGCAATGGCATACAAGCAGAAAGGACAAGTTGATCAATGCAGTAGCTACCGCGCATTGTTGGTGAGCTCCAGCCTAGGAAAGGCATTCCACAATGTGTGGAGACGACGAGTCATGCCGTATGTCCATGGACAGGCTACGCCACTGCAATTCACGGCACAGCGCAAAGCTCTAGTGTCGCAAGCCTCTCATTGTGCACGATTGTTCATGAACCAAGCGCAATACCATGGTAGGTCCTGCTTCCTGATCTACCTCGACATTCAGGCTGCATATTATCAACTGATACGGCAACATGCCGTCAATTTGACGTTTGCAGACCAGGACATCTATGTCTTTTTGCGGAGGATGGGAGTGGACCCAATGCACATTGAAGAGCTTGCAGCTTTGCTACAACAACCTTCAGTCTTGACAGACAGCGGCTGCCCTGACCAACTGCATGGTGTTGTCAGCGAGATACATGATGGAACATGGTGGACGTTATCCAATGACCACATGGTCATACAAACGTCCAAAGGAACCAGGCCGGGAGACGGCTTTGCAGACGTCCTCTGGTCGCTCTGTTTTAGCAAGTATCTCCAACGTATCAACGAATGTTTGACCAGCTTAGAAATCTGCCGTCCATTGCAGTGGAACGGAGAGTGCGGATTTGCAAGCGAACAAGGACCACACCAAGTTGACGGAGGAGCCATAGTTTGGGCCGATGACGCTGTGATCGCAGCAGACCACGAAGACGCCAACAAAATCGTACCGATGTTGCAAACAGCAGCGGCTATAGTAGTCGACGAGCTCTACAGACTGGGCATGACTCCAAACATGTCCCCAGGAAAAACTGAAGCTATGTTGATGGTGAGGGGACGGCATAGCAAAAATGTCAAACGTTTTGTTCACTGCCATCTCAAGGGACAGGTTCCCATTGTCTGCACATCTGATCAAGTCGCAACTATACGGGTGGTGCCACGTTATGTTCACCTTGGAGGAGTTCTCACCCATGATGGACGAGTTGCTCAAGAGATCAAGCGCAGACTCGCAATTGCTGCAGACAATTTAGCTCCGTATCGCACAAAGTATTCCGGAGTAAAGCAATTGGATTGGACAAAAGACTGAAGATCTTTCGCAGTACGGCCCTTCCAGCCCTGACGTATAACGTTGGTACCTGGCCTATGCTATCCCAAGGGGAACATCCCAAATGGTGTGGTGGCGTCTTACGGTTATACAAGCAAGTGCTCAATGGGCTCTATACCACAAAGGAGCAGTTCCACATGAAGCGTGAGCGTGTCTTAGCCATTACTGGACTACCGGACCCAACTATGCTGCTTAGCTTGCAACGGTGCAAGCAGTTTGGACACTATCTCCAACGTGAATGCGATTACTTTTGGGCGCTTGCAGGACAGGACCAAATGTGGCTTCATGCGGTATACCATGACTTACGGCAAGTCTACTCTCAGGTGGATGGCTTCACTACTTTGCCCAGTTTGACGGAAGCGGGATCAGAGCAGCAGTGGCAAGATACCTGGAGACAACAACCTGCCAAGATTCGAGGAGTTCTCAGACGTGCCGAAGCCCATCATGCAGGCCAAATCAAGCTACATTCTGACGTGACGGAATTCCACGCCAAGGTCTTTGAGATTCTGGCTCAAATGGGATTGCGACATCCACGACAACAGAAACACCAACAGCCTAGTCCGCACCACTGCTATATTTGCAACAGATCGTGGGATACATTCAGGGCATGGGCGATGCATGCCTTCAAATCTCATGGACGGTTGAGCAAATACAGAAGACTGCAACAGGGCTCACGATGCGAGGCTTGCGGCACCACCTTCCACACGCATGCTCGTCTCTGCCGGCACTTTCGTACAGCTACGCAGTGCGCAAATACATTGGCGGCGACGCAAAGATGGGTGGAAGCCGGTTTGGTGACAGGTAATGCTGAAGCTGACAGACTGGACTTCCTCAATGCCATGATTCCAAGCATTCAAACTGAAGGTGAGTGTATACCCCAACGGAATGGATGGACGATGACATTGGAGACGAGGAAAGCGCTGGAGATGTTTAGCGGCATGGATTGGACAACAGAATTGCCGCCCAACACGGACAGCCTGATCCACAAGCTGACGCAACTACCGATACATTACGATGAAATAACCGAGATTGTGAATGCGCAGAAGCTCTACTACGAAAGACAAGGACGAGCAATGGTGGCCACGGAGCGACTTGATGCTGTCCTGCAATACCTTTATGACCGAGCACAGCAGAGCAGTGCCGCAGGAATAGAGCAAGAAGAGAATCTACATGACGAATGGATACGTGACTACAAGGAGCTGTATTGGTGTGAGGAACCGAGCCGGCCACGTCCTTCAGTCCGTTATCTCTATGTATTACACCTCTTTTCGGGGGCAAAGAGGGCCGGAGACATCCACAGCTGTGTGCAGGAAGTTTCAGCACCGCCTGCAAAGATACTGCTTCCAGTATCGCTTGATGTCGTCCTAGACAGCCAACGCGGAAATTTACTGGACGCCGCAAATCAGGCATTTTGGATTCGGGCCGCTCTCAGCGGTAAAATCTTTGCAGTGGTTGCAGGTCCGCCCTGTGAAACTTGGAGTATTTCGAGATGGAGGTGGCTACGTGATGGGACAGGCCCGAGGCCTGTGAGAAGTACCAACTGCATTTGGACTACCATTTGGGGCATTGCGATCTTAAAGCTCCGTGAGCTGAAACAGGTTTCCACAGGAAACCGGTTGCTACATTTCGCATTGGTGATGATGGTAGCACAAGCAGCTACAGGAGGGATGGGCTTCTTGGAACACCCTGAAGAACCTGATCCTCAACCAGAAGGACTTCCACCATCTATATGGAAACTACCCATCGTCCAGATTCTACGACGGCATAGCTCATTCTCCTTGCTCCACTTGAAGCAGGGATATTACGGAGCGAAGTCGCCAAAACCTACAGTGATCATGGTGGTATGTGAGAAGAGCCTTCGGAAGGATGTGCACCTCTGTATCCATCGTGGCAAGACGCAAAAGAAGCTGCCACCGGCTCTCCGAATGGAGAAGACCAGTGCTGGCTACTCCACCATGCCGCTCAAACGGTATCCGGTGGCCCTCTGCAGGGCGATAGCAACAGCGATCAGCCATGGAGTTCAGTTTGCCGCGCCGACTGGCTTTGAGAACGATGGCATCGATGAAGTGGCGCTGCACTTCAAGGATGCATACGAAGCTACTCAAGACGGTGGACACGATGGCCAAGATTTCTTTTGTACAGAATGAACTCCGTGCTCTGCATTAATTGAATGCATTGACAGCACCGAATCACGGTTCTGCAGGTCCGAGGAAAAAAAAAAGGTTGAGGGTAAAATGTTCATGTGTTGCAATGGCTGTTTAAAAAGCCGGGCGGGATCCAGTTTCCTTCAATTGGCCTTTTCTTCCATCTGAAAAACTGAAGGGAATCGACCGATTTTGTAGGTCTGTAGGTTTGATTTGATGTTTTCTCCAGGAGTTTCCAACGGGAACTGTCCAAAATATCTTCCGGAGCTGACATGACTTTGAGTCCATGAGTTCCCAAAGTTTCCCTTGTGCTGCGATATGGACTAGACGACTCGTTACCTGGAAAGTGACAGATGACAGATGTTTCACTACATAGGATTTTAGTAGGGTGAGTAAGGGAATCCTCCAGTTGTTTCGTGAGATCTTACACACCAGAAATCTAACACATATACCGAACATGGCCACTGTTTTTAAGGAGTCTACTTTTTCCAAACACCATCATTTTGGGTATCCAGCCGTTAGTCTTCGGGGATGTTAGGGTTTAGTTCACGGGAATTCTTCTAACCAACATGGCCTGTTCGCTGTAGGCATTTTTCAACAAAACATCAGAAAATTCATCCAGTTGTTAGGAGGCTGAAGAGGTGGGGGCAACAACATACAGAGGAATATGATTCGATGTGTTACACCGTGGTGAAAGGATCGATGGAGATGGCGATGGGCCAGCCCCAAAGTTTGGTAGCGATTGTAAGTAAGGGCGAATTATAAACCAAAACATGGGAGTGGCTAGCCATCGATCCTTTCCAGCTGGTATAATGGTAAGTTTGGTAATGGCTGGATGTTGTTTTGGGACAGAAACTTCACTTCAAACTTTAGACTCGCGAATGTACTGTTTTTTTCTTAAGGTGTTAGTTTAGCAGTTGGCGAACCACACATGCAGCATGACAATTTTGAGGCATGCCCGACAGGGCAACAAAGCCAGTGCCTCTGAATGCATGTTACACTTTAGAGTCACCATTGTATAGAAGGCGTACAGAGCAATATATACTGTACATATAAATCATATAAATCAATATGTATACTCAGTGATATGTGGCATTACATCAGTCTCTTGTGAAACTACCACCTGCCTCTTGGGAAGTACATTTCGAAAGTTTGGTGTTTGTACAAACAAACAAACATGGAGAGTTTGTTTGAACAAGTTCTTTTGAAGGTTGATCGTCTCAAGTTTTACTGTTACTGATTCGATACCAATGTTGATGACTGCAATTTTACACCAGTTGTTACTTAGAGCTGTTAAAATTCGGAAAGTTTTCACAAACCCAACTGGTGCAGATTTGTTGAAACAGGTATCAACAGTGTCAACGACATCATCTTCGGTTTGTTCGGTGATAATCTACTAGGAAGTCACCTGGTCGCCCTGCGCAAGAAAATCATACACTCAGATGGAGCTAAAGCT
The DNA here is from genome assembly GCA_000507305.1 of Breviolum minutum Mf 1.05b.01. NCBI lineage: Eukaryota > Dinophyceae > Suessiales > Symbiodiniaceae > Breviolum > Breviolum minutum. Next base: position 21,927 of record DF244071.1, on the reverse strand, counting down.
AAAGCTACTACTAGGTGGTGGTATAAGATATATTGTATTTTCACCCCTACTTGAGGAATAATCCAATTTGACGAGCATATTTTTCAGATGAAACCACCAGCTCGTACGAGTTTTGAGGATGGTAAGATACCAGGCGTTCTTGAACAAAATCAAACAACTATCACAAGCAGCATCAAATTTTTAAACACACCTCGCCTTTTATTACCCCTCTGGAAGTCAGGATTCTAACTTATAGGATCCATGGGGACGAAGGGTATATCTGCCTTTACCATACAGATCAACCTGCGTAAATGTACCGTTCGTCCCATGGATCCTATGGGTAATGCAAATCAAAACGGCGTTTAAGGAACCTTTCAGCAATGGATAGCTTCAACACCAACTCTCTTTTTGCCCCCCAACTTGGCCCCGGACGGAAGCTGATGAAAAACACGTTGTGTTTCCACAGGAATGCTTATGCTTGTGGAGATGGACAACATTGCTGTTGCATGTAGAAGCACTCAACTGGGTTTTTGTGGTGTTTTTTGTGTGGTGTTTGGCCCTTGCATTTATTTTACAATATTGATCAGATCTCCAGATGTTGAAAGAGGCTGATGTTTTTTGGTGAGAAAACTCATAGCGTTTATTTCGAGTCTTTCCAAAGCTCCCAGATCCCCAATTGATTTTCCGTTGGGCCAGTTAGCTGATTAAGCGTAGCCATGGAGGGTATGTCAGTGACAGTGATCCATGATCCCTTTATCTCTTGGTGGAACATCTGGGATGTCGAAGGAAGACACGAATGCTTCCTCTCTAATCTGCCTATGTTCCACTTCCATGATGGTACTTTCCTACGTCATAAGTTGCGTAACTTTCTGTTGCAAGACAAACTCTACTGTAGCTAAGCAAGAAAATGACCCATCTAAAACACATGATCTCAAGTGGTGACGAGCATCATATTTTAGGCTATTACATCATAGGAATCTATATTAATTATCTCAACATGTAGCAACACATATTTTCCACAAACAGGAACATGAGATGAACCTTTCTCCCTAGGCTTAAAGTAGGGGATCATCATATTTCGTCCGGGGCTAAGGGCTATGTCTTTTTGTTCATCGTTCATCGTTCAGGATGCTGACATTGCCCGAGGTTTGGTTGTACCTACGACGTGGAGGAGGACAACTGCACGGCTTGTAGTGCTTCCGATCCGCTCGTGCCCCCGTTTTTCTGGAGCCCAAAAAACAACCTTTTTTTTTTCGGAGTGAGTTCAGGAGGGGATGTTAAAAACCACAACTGGCGGGGAAAAGATTAAACTGTAATTGATTAAACTTTCCCAACTGCAATTGATTAAACTTTCCCAACTGTAATTGATTAAACTTGCCCAACTGTAATTGATCAAACTCCCCCAACTGCAATTGATTAAACATCCCTGGCATGTTTCAACCGATTCATCAACTTTTAATGAAAGGATTAGCATTTCATTGATTTTTTTTGGTGGACATGGATCAACTTGTGTGGATGTTGCGCCCCATTGGAGGATGAACAAATGTTTGATTAGTTTGAGAGAAGAGTTGAATAACACAAAAAACGATCTACACTCAGGTAAACTAACATAGCAATGGAAAATGGACTCTTTGAAGATGTATATCCTATTAAAACTGGTGATTTTCGATTGCCATGTTGGTCAACTGGAGGGTAAACCTGCCCTGCATGGTACCACCAATTCCCAAGTTTTTTTTTGGCTGATTCTGAGGACCCAACATTTTGCTGTTTTTTTGGAGGTATTTATTGTGGAAAACAAAAATCACAAGTCTTGAAGACATATGGATTTTCTGCTTCATGCCATAGATGGCATGCCACACCGAGGGAATGTTACATCCGGATTCATTTTGAAGCCTTCAACATGAACACCCCCGCCAAAAAAAAGATGAATCGCTATGGTTTGACTATTGACTGTTCTTTTTCCAAACTCGTCACTCTTCATATGGTTTGATCTTTTGTTGTTTCGGAATGTTCTCCAATGCCAAAAAAAGAACATAAATTTGAAGTGTTACTGTTGATGGAAGAAATTCGGTAAACCACCTGGTATACATGAAACCCTATGGAAAAATGGGAGACTCTCCATATCAACTGGTGATCCTGGATTTGTGACCCATAAAGGGTATGAATGTCGTACTTGGTTTTCTCATTCCGTTTACGGTGTCACACCAAACCCTGCACCCTCGATGGGAACAAACAGTTCCTTTGCCGAATCATGCAATAAAAACAAATCATGTGACCACAAAACAGTGTTTCATAGTATTTTTATGCACCGGCAGTATTGGCAATTCACGCATCAACTGTTTTAAAGCAAGCGACTTGCATCCCGTTTTTTTCCAGAAATTGCCGAGTGTTTTGTCACCCTTAGGTACGAGATTTTCACATTCCTTCCTCACACCTTTGGAAAGAGCGAATTGAAGGGTAGCTTGGATTGAGGGTGTTGGATTTTTCCACATGGCACCTTGTAATAGTTTGATTGGTGAAGGTTAAACATGGCACCCGTTTTTTTTAAAACTAAAGCTATGGAATGTCGATACCAAGGAATCCAGGAGGTAGGTTGAAAAACTAACATGAATATGGAAAATCACCATTTTTAATAGGAGAGACATCTTCAAATGGTTGGTTTTCCATTGTCATGTTAGTTTTCTGGGGCGTAGTTTTGCAGAGGTAATTCTTGGTGTGGTCTAGAACCAGCTCATGTTTCCATGATGGTTGAAACCAGAATGTTACAAATCTGTGCAGATTTGCTCACCTCAGTGTGTTTTTGAAATAAGAGCTCGTAGTTTGAAGGCTTTTGTCAACTTACACTGTAGTGAAAGTAGGTGGTGCAGGTGGCTTAGTAAGTGGCCATGATAAACCAATACATGGGAGTTGCGTCATCTACTCTCCAGGTGGTACAAATGTTTGCACAAATTTGAGTACTGTTTCACATGAAAAAATACTGGTTGGTTAGGTTAAAAAGGATTAAACTACCCAGTTATATGGGGTTTATAATACACCATTCTAAGGATCCTTATTAAACAACCAATATAATGTCCTTATTGCACCAGTAGAGGGGTGGGATCCGGAAAGTTTCGAAAGTTTCATAGCTATGCTCTACACAAGTCATCCTTTACTGGCGGGAAACCTCCATCCTTTGAACAATTTTTTGCTATGACATACCCGAGCTATGAAATTACATGAATTCTTGTACTTTGGTTGCTCCATGCTATTCATGATTACGTATGACTTTTTTTTGCTATATGTACTACCAACCGGACATTTCATGGACAGGCAAATGACTCTGGGCAACGTGCTCACCCCGACCCCATGGTGGTTTATACAGCGACTGCTGCCCCGAAAAAGCCTTTCAATTTCATGCGAATGGACAATGATGGACAGATTCTAGCATATATATATAGATAAATGTGAGCTATTCAAGGTTGCTAGTGCTTGTTTGTTTTTCTTAGAAACACATATAGTTATAGAAGCACTGGTTGGTTGATGGGTACTTCGGTAGTTTACAGTCCGTTTCATTCCTAGGAGAGGCTGAACCACTAGCAAACCAAACAAGCGGCAGAATTTACCAAACTAGCCCCCGATTCAACTTCAAAAAAAAACACCAGTGGGAGGGTGTGTTTCACATTTTGGTGACCCTAAAACCTTCAAAAAGAACAGTCCTTAACATTGATCTTTTTGACAATTCGGTTAAGCCAGTTGGGAATCCTCCCATTTTGTTTCGTATTTTGCCAAGATTTGCTGTCAGGAATCACCGTTTGCCAGGTTTCACCGTTTGCATGCTTGAAGGCACAAATTGAGAAGTGTACCAAGTTTCAGGGAGGTGCATGGCTTATGCCTTATTCGCAAGGATGACACGCAGGCCCTATCGAGATCAAAAGAGGCGCGTCCGTTTAGCATGGTAGCGGAGCCTCAAGGGACCAGAGGTATCCGAGGGTCGGAAGAAAAGCCCTTTTTCGGATTAGATTTCCTGAGCCATTCTATCCATTGAGTTTTCAGATTGCTTTGGACTGATTTGCACGTGCTAGGGGAAGAAGGGCATCGTTTTTGAGCCAGAGATCGTTTTTTGAAACAGAGAGTTACTACACTTGCTTTGCGACCTTGGAGTGTTTGAGAGTGATTTGTTTGCATAGGAAGCCCAACAGCAGGCATGCAAGTTGATGGTGCAGAGTTGGCGAGAAGGATGGTAGTTGCAGCTGAGGCAGCTGCTAGTGCAGCCCAATCTACAGCAGCCATGGTAGAACAAATGAAGGCTGGGGGAGGAGAAAAGGACTGGTTCAAGATGTTGCCGAAGCCAGGCTGTTTCGAACCCAAGTCTAGACAACAGGAGGTGGCTTTGTGGAAAGATATGTGGTGGACGGCTCTCCAGTATCTTGGAACGCTGGATCCCATATACATCACCGAGGTAGAGACAATTGAGAAAAACCCCAACGCAGTCCTCAACTCTAACGCAATGCGTAAAGCTAGGCAAAAAAGGTCCGTCTTTCTCTACGGTCTTTTCGCGCTCTCCCCAAGGGAAGGCTCTTGACTGTCCTGAAGAGAACAGAAAGGGATACGAGGCACTGAGAATGTTGTTTTTGCAGTGCCATCCTTCCAGCGGGAATAGGAGCCTTGGAATCCTCAATGTGCTGATGAGTTGGCCTGGGTTTGATATGAAGTCTTCGCTGTTGGCACAGGTTGTGAAACTCGAGGAAGGCTTTAGGAAAGGCAAAGACAAAAGCAAGTCTGATAGGAGCTATGAGACCGGAAAAGGAAAGGGAAAGGACGCGAGAGACAAAGGAAAAGGAAAGTACGGAGGAAAGCAGGGTGGCAAGCAAGGAGGACAGCAGAGGCATGAAGGAAAGGGCAAAGGAGTTTCAAATAAAGCCTCCCAGAAGGGAGCGTGTTTCACTTGTGGACATCCTGGGTTTCACTTGTGGACGTCCTGGGCACCTGGCCAGAGACTGCTGGCAGAATTGGCAGGGAAATGTCAGGTATGTTCAGAAAGCACACGCCGGGCAAAGCAATCCAGGAATCCAGGAGGTGACACTCCAACTGAACCACAGTCGAATCTTCCTGCGAATGCGTCTTCAAGTTCATCGCAGGTTGGAGCCGCAAAAGGTGGACCTTCCAGGATTGCTCCTATCGCCGTGAATTCAGAACACCATTTTGCCCCCATTTTCGACCTGAAGAATGATGAGCCCAATACCACATCAGGTCAGTGTATCAATGCTATCCAATTCTACATTGGTGATGATGGATCAGACGGCAAGGATTCTCATTGATTCCGGAGCTGATGCTGCTGTTTTCCCAACAAGATGGGCAGCAGCAGGTGAGGAGGTGTTTGGTCATCATCATCGACTGCAAGACGCCCAGGATCTCACATTCCCACATCTCGTGTCCGTGACGTAGAGGTCGAGTTGATGGCTGCAGACAGAAGACCCGTCATCTTCAGAGAAAGGGCTGTGTTGAGCGACAAAGTGTCGCAGCCCATTTTGTGCTATGGCAAGCTGTTCCAGCTGTTAGATGTGTACCTGTAAAGTGAAAAGGGCACGCCAACTTCCTCCTCGCACAAGGTCATCTCTTTTGTCCAGCTTCTTGGACACCATGAAGTATTCCTTTGAGGAGACAATGAAGGAGCAATGAGGCAGATTGTTGGAGTGGTCACAGCAGCTCGCTTCAAAATGGGGTTGCCCACTAGAGCAGTCAATGCCCGAGTTGGAGACCATTCCAACGCATTGGTAGAGAATGCCATTCAGCGAGTCAGAAGTTTAGCTGGTGCCTTCAAGCCACCCACTACATGGGCAGCTCGACCTAGCGCTTGGACCTTGAACAGGTACCAAGCCACCAAGGGCATCACACCATTTGAAGTGGTGTATCAGAAAAGCTTTGTAGGGAGGGTGGCAGAATTTGCTGAGCCTGTGTATGCAAAATGGTACACGTCTCTCTTCCTAGGCAAGCCTGATGGTCAAGATAGTTTCTTGGTTTTCAACGGCAACAGCATTCTTCTTACTAGAAGCATTCGCGAGTTGCTGGAGATTGGAAGTTGGGCTTGGCGTTGCACACTCATTGTCAAGCATTCTCTTGGCAGTATCAATCTAGTTTTGGTGCCAGAGTTGTTCCAGGAAGGCAACAGCTTGTTGCCATGAAGGCTGGGGACCTACCAGCACCTCTTTCGTACTCAGTAGTGGCAGGAGACGAGGAAGCAGAGGCAGTAATGCAAAAGGCATTAGAAGAAGAGAGAGAGAGAGAGAGAGAGAGAGAGAGAGAGAGGAAAAAGAGGCAAAAGAGGTAGAAAGAATGAGCAAGGAGGATGTAGTGCAGCAGAGGTTAGAGACTGAAGAGCCACCGGTGCACATCGCTAACGATGCACCCCTCAGCGGGTTTCTTCCTCCACGAGCTTCACAACCACCTGCATCAGGTCAAGCCAGCAGCTCCCAAGGTGCTTTGGCTGAGGATCTGAGGAGTTCAGCAGTTGTGAGGCCACCACAAGGAGAAGGTGAGGAGCAGAGGATGTCGAAGAAGGCCCGCGCAGAAGAAGCAAAGCAGGCTAGAATCCAACGGCTTCAAGAAGAAATGGAGGCGCCGAAGTTCCTCGGCTATGTGAAGGGCACCATCCACTACATGAACCATGTGAAGTTCCCAAAGGATGGCATAGGCTTTCTCAAACAGAGTGACAGTAAGGAGTGGGTCTTTCAGATTCGGGCTGGGGAGGAGATTGCGCGACAAGGAAATCTACCTCTTGTGGGGTTCATCTACTCAATGGCATCCCATTGTCCTGGTCAAGTAGGACACAGAGAATTGTGGCGCTGTCCAGCTGCGCGAAAGATGTTGAGGCATAGGTAAGATCAAGCACATGTCTGGCAGGCTTCTTTGGATTCAAGATTATGTGGCAAGAGGAGAGCACATTGCTCAACTTGGCAGATATTGGCGAACCCCTCGCAGGCCATTGTCTAAGAGCATTACTCTGTGGACTTGGCATGGTCAATGGATCAGTGGCCAACAAAGTCGGAGTGGATGAATTGGCAAGATTGAGGGCAGGCAAGCTCATGGCTGGAAGAGTGAACAGATTGGCAAAGCAAAATTGCAATCAGCAATTTTCTTGGGCCTTGAGCCAATGGCAGTTGCAGGAGAGAAAATGAACCAGTGAAAATGGAAACCTTTTGGAAATGACGTGTTTAAGACATGTCATGTAGGAGGCGTGCCAAGATTTGCTGTCAGGAATCACCCCGTTTGCCAGGTTTCACGGTTTGCATGCTTGAAGGCACAAATTGAGAAGTGTACCAAGTTTCAGGGAGGTGGATGGCTTATGCCGTATGCGCAAGGATGACACGCAGGCCCTATCGAGATCAAAAGAGGCGCGTCCGTTTAGCGTGTTTCAAAAACAAAACCGAACTTTGTGCCACCATTTTGTTTTTTATCAACAGTAGGAAATCCACGTGGATCGATTTTGTGAGGTTCCCTGTGCGGAACTTATCCGCAAAACTTATCCACACAAATGGAGACCCATGTGAGCACTGACCAGTTGACCCTCGTTATTTGCCGCATATTAGAGGATTATGGTGCCCAGCTATATAGAGATTATAATGAGCCATTGTAAGGATCCCGGAACCTGAGCCAATCAGGATTTCATGGAAAGCCATTTACGGGTTTTGTTGCCGGTGCTCTTGCGTTCCCTAGGCTATGCACCGTTCAAAACGCACATCTCTGTGGAGCATCCTGTTGTTGCAATGCGGCCTTCCGCTGGAATATGGAAACACGCCGCTGTGCGGAACCCCTGTGGCTTATGGTGATATTTCTACAGGGAAATCCGGTGCCAACAAATTTTAGGGGATACAAAAACATGATACTATTTGTATCTAATGAGCTAAAAGATGATGAAATCCGGCTACAACTATTACAAACAACAAAACATTTCTATGATATCAACTTCGGATTTTTTCAATCAACAGTAGGGTCCCTAGAGGGGCTAGATGTGGGTGGTTCACTTGGTGGTGTGTTGCCTATGCAGATGGTGAAATTGATCAATGTGGATGAGGTCACACGGCGGAGAAAATATATCTGAAGAGTAACGAGTGAACAAATTTGTAGAATCTGCTTAGTCTGCTAAGTACTTACTGACTCCAAAACGAATGGCTATATACACCCGCGAAGTTTAACATAGCTGCTGAAAATGGATGCTTGGAAGATTAGTTTCCTTTTGGGAAGGCCTATTTTCAGGGCTATGTTATTATCAGGGAGGGTGCATTTAGTTTCATTAGGTCTAGGGAGTCTTTCTGGCAATTTGTGGCTTTGCATAGCTCCTCATTCTAAAGGAAAAATGCATCATCTTCGCCGGTTTATGTCACGAAATCATTCTCAACAAAACTGACCTGCTTCGAATGATACCCTTCACCATACTTAAAGTGATAAATGAATTTACTCCCAATTTGACATGCGTAAGGATTTATGACATTAAGTCTAAGGAGCTTCTCGAGAACTCAAGGAAAATGTACAAATTTCAAAATCTCACTTTCACTCAAAGCACAACCTCCCTTAATATAGTCATTGATCAAAGTCTGCCAAATTTAACAGGTCGGTGTATGTTTCTTCTTGGATCAGGAAGTTGGAGTTGTTTTTTTCCTGTAGGTATTTTTTTTTTGAGATGTCTAGGGTTTCATCCGAACCTCCTGAAATGACTGTGGATTGTTTAAGGGTCGTTGTCCCTTTCAACGCAAAATCTGCAGTGAAACAAGGCGAAGCAACTGAACATGTCGCCGGAGCCAAGGACGAAGTGAGAGTGAAACCGGTCCACACCTCAGATCTGATAGGTTGAAAGCCAGACCCTGGCTTCCAGTCGTTCAAAGAAACGGATGGTATCGGGATGAGGATGAAAAAACAAAGATTTGATTTTTCTTACATATATATATATATGTCAATATTTATATCAAATATATATAAATATATATTTCAAATCAAAAAGTATATATATATACATATTGAAATATCTTTATGGCCTATATGTATTAAAAAATACATGTATGTACGATCAGCCTTTTGCTCCCCACATATTCATCCTATATGCTAAAAATCGAAAAATTCGTCACAAATAAATGGCCAAAAAACAGTACCCTTTGGTATTCTGAGGGTCCGGACCTGAGCTTTTCCACTTTCAAAAACTTTTAGAATTTTCAGAATTCTGAGGGCCGGGTGCCTAGTTTTCCTGCTTTCCTTTACCTTTAGAACTCAAAAAACAATTTAGAATTCCCTTTGAACTAAGAAATATATGGTCATTATTCTTTTAGAATTGCTTGAGAATTCCAAAATTCTAAAACCTGTCAAAGTTTTAGACAGTAAACTCAGAAAAATCTAATTTTTTGTGTGTTCTTTCCAAGACTTTTAAGAAATCTAAAATCTATATCTAAAAGTTCTAAGAAAAAATGGCCCATTTTCTTGAGAAATCTAGAACTCTAAAAATTCCAAAAATTTTGAAAGTTCTACAAGTTTTAAAAAATGAAAACCTAGGATCCGGACCCTCAGAATTCTGAACAATCTCAAAATTCAAAAAAAATGAACGGTCATTTTGTTTTAGTTTTTTTGAAATTGAGAGTTCTAATAATCCAAAATTCAAAAAACATGAAAGTTCTAAAAGTTTAGAAGGTAGAAATACCAGATCCGGACCAGAATTCTGAAAAATTTCAAATTCTAAACAATATTGGCCATTTATTTTTCAGAAATTTAGAATTCTCAAATTTTGCAAATTTCTCAAAATTCTACCAGTTTGAGAAAGTAGAAGAGCTAGGATCCCATAATGGTCTGCCCCTGAGACGCCGGGCACGCAACGTCAGACCGTCACGTCACGTCACGTCACGTCACGTCACGTCAGCACGTCACGTCGTCACGTCGCGTCGTGTCACGTCAGCACGTCAAGCCACGTCACGTCACGTCACGTCACGTCAGCACGTCACGTCGTCACGTCGCGTCATGTCACGTCAGCACGTCATGTCACGTCACGTCAGCGCATCACGTCACGTCACGTCAGCAGGTCACGTCACGTCAGCACGTCACGTCACGTCACGTCGCGTAACATCAGCGCGTCACGTCACGTGACGTCATGTTCTTTTAAGCGTATGTTCTTCTGGATGACAAATTATAGTCTCTACCTTGTATAACACTTCCGGCACTGGCTCGTGCCATACTACTGGTAAAGCCATGTCCAAAGCTGTGATGTAGACCGTGTTGTGGAAGCTTCGGTGCATACTTCACACATGTCCAAAGCTGTGATGTACTGCTTCGGGACATATACTTCACGCGTGTCCAAAGCTGTGATGTAACCCGAAAGTCACACATGCCCAAAGCTGTGATGTAACCCGTGTTCAAAGTGCTGCGCAGTGGACTGTTTCGGTACATACTTCGCACATGTCCAAAGCTGTGATGTAACCCGTGTTCAAAGTGCTATGGAATGGACTGCTTCGGTACATACCTCACACATGTCCAAAGCTGTGATGTATCTCGTGTTCAAAGTGCTACGGAATGGACCGCTTCCGTACATACTTCACACATGTCCAAAGCTACGATGTAACCCGTGTTCAAAATGCTACGGAATGGGCTGCTTAGCTGCATACTTCACACATGTCCAAAGCTGTGATGTAACTTGTGTTCGATTGTTGCAGGAGCGCCTCCACCATTGGATCAGAAGTTGAAGGACTTCATTTGCACCTGACGTTGCTAGCTTGATGACCTTTCTTCCATCTGCAAAGTCTTCAAAGGGTGATAATGACAAGACAAGTGATCCTCCTAAGCGACCTGGGCCACCAAAGCCCCCCAAACCAAGTCCAGGCGACAAGAAGGTGACTGCCTGCATCGTTGCCTGCGGGGTGCCAGTCGAAGTTGCCATCTGGTAAATGGATTTGCTTGTTTTACAACAAAGGCATTTGCAAGAATCAGAAGAAAGCTCAGTGTGCCAATGGTTTGCATCAGTGCTTTTACACAGGTTGCAACAAGAAGGTGCCGTACATTGAATGTTCGCACTGGCATGGATACATCAAGCCTGCGCATGACGGCCAGTGCGAGGCAACACAACGAAACAAGAGGCCGAATGAGGCGTGCTATGTTAAACATTTGGAACGTCCTTCAAAAGTGGTTTCACTTGAACATCCACCTTCAACTGAGTCATCTTCGAAGATCGGTAAGCCTGGTTCTGATCGGAAGCTGGTGTTCATTGAATTCTGTGCAGGGTCCGCATCTCTTAGTGCAGCTATGATGCGGGTTGGCTTTCATTCCATGCCAGTGGATTTTGCTGGCAACAAGTTTCAACCTGAGGTCAAATCCATTGATGTTGATTTAGCTTCTGCGGATGGCAGAGCTTTGGCACTTGACATGGTGGATCATATACAGCCATTTGCAGCCCATTTTGCCTTGTGGAACATGCAGTAGGGCACGTGAATTGCCTGTTGCACAGAAGCTACGTGACCAAGGAGCCCCTCAGCCTCCACCTCTTAGGGATGCTGATCACTTATTTGGTCTTCCGAATTTGAGGCCAAATGATAGGTTGCGAGTACAACTTGCAAATGAGATTTATCAAACAGCGGTGGTGCTCTTGGAACGATGCTTCTTGATCAACGCTTTGGTCATTCTGGAGAACCCACCACATAGCTGGCTTTGGGCTTTGTTGGCAGTCTTGGTGAAACAGCCGACAAACGCTGCGTTCAAGACTTGGTATTTTCAGATGGTCAATGTCGATTTCGCAGCATGCATGCACGGGGGTTCGCGCCCAAAGTCGACAAGAGTGAGAACATCTTGCAAACAACTGCTGCAGCTTCAGGTCGAATGTGACAACAAGCACCAGCACAAACCATGGACCATTTCGCTTGAGACTGATTCTTGGAAATTTTCGACAGCGTCCGAAGCAGAGTACCCTGCATTGCTTTCAAAGAGAATCGCTGCAGTGCTTTTTACAGAGAACTTCTTTCGTTCGAATTCTTTGTTTTTGCTGGGAAAACAGACGACTTCGCACCAGCGGTTGATTCCAGAATTTAAGCAAATTCAGACATTGCAACAACTCCCGTTAGGAGATGGTTTCAAGGTCTTGCTTCGACAACATAACGGGGGCAATATACCACTGTCGAAACACTAGATGGTCAGTGTGAATTTTCAGACAATGCATTGAGCGGTTTGCATGTTTTTGTTGAGTCACCACAAGTTACAGTGCAGGACAATACATTGGACACAGTGCAGGACAATACATTGGACAACAGTTCACAGGATTCTTTTCGAGTGGGATGGTATCACAGCCATATGGAGCACGTTGAACTTGCACGGGAGTTGGAACACCCATTCTGATGCTGCAGTGCCTGACGACCTCAAGATCGCACTCTTTGGAGTTTTGACGAAGGGCCTGCATGTGGTGGCCAAAGAGCGAACTGACTTTTTGTGAGACATGATCAATCGGGCCAAAGATCTTAAGGAAGAGGAAGCTCGGTTCAAGCGTACTCTGGATCCTGAGGTGGCAGATGTATTGAAGCAGAAGAGACTTCTACTTTTCGCTGGCTTCTGAAGGAGATCTCTAGTCCGAGGAGGCTGTCAGTGCCTTTTTGGGTTGCAATGACTGGTCCCTTTCACAGAGGTTTCTTTTACTTCAGGGGGCTGAGTTGAAGCCCCGTGTGATTGACAACTTGAAGGAGTCGGCCGTGAATGCTGCTTTTGGATCAACCTCATATATACCTGGCTTTGCAAGATGTCGACTTCGTTGGGGGCTTTGTCGCTTTCATTTCGAGAGTTTTGTCGTCAGGCCCATCCATTGAAATCAGGCTTAGCTCTGGGGAGATGTTACATGGACAGTTGCAACCATCTTTCAATTCAAAACCGGCGTTGGTGGGAAGGACGGTCGACTTGAGCAAGGCGTATAAGAAAGTTGCACTTCACCCATCATCTAGAAAGCATTCTGTGTTGGGAGTGAAGAGGGGGAAGTGCCTCGGTTGTACCCGCGGATTCTGACTCGGTTGTGCCCGCGGACTCTGTCTCGGTTGTGCCCGCGGCCGTTTGATAGTACGCAGCACTACTACTACTACTACTACTACTACTAGTACTACTACTACTACTACTACTACTCCTGCTACTACTACTATTACTACTACTACTACTACTACTGCTACTGCTACTACTACTACTACTGCTACTACTGCTACTGCTACTGCTACTGCTACTGCTACTGCTACTGCACTACTACTACTACTACTACTACTATTCCTACTACTACTACTACTACTCCTACTACTACTAGTCCTGCTACTACTTCTACTACTAGTCCTACTACTTCTACTACTACTACTTCTACTATCTATGCTCAAGTCTGTCTTGCTCCTGACCTGTACGTTAGCATCCCCACCCCACCCCACCCCACCCTTTGGTCTTATCTATGCTCAAGTCTGTCTTGCTCCTGACCTGTACGTTAGCATCCCCACCCACCCACCCGCCCTTTGGTCTTATCTATGCTCAAGTCTGTCTTGCTCCCCCTTTGGTCTTATCTATGCTCAAGTCTGTCTTGCTCTTGACCTGTACGTTAGCATTCCCACCCCACCCCACCCCACCCTTCTAGGTATAACTGAGCCAAATTTTTTGATTTTGTAGGTACAAGTGAGTCAAAAACCTGTAGGTACAAGTGAGTCAAAAGTGTAGGCGCAAGTGAGCCCCTGCCCGTGAAGAGGGAGAAAGGTGACTGGGTGTTCTTTGTTTCTCGTTTGATTTGGTTTGGTGCGAGTGCAAGCGTCTTTTCCTTCAACAAAATCACCAGGGCTTTGTGGGCAGCTTTGGTGAGGAAAATTGGTTTGCTGGTTTGTGTTTTCTTTGACGACTTTCCGGTCTTTGAGTTTGAACCCCTTCAGCACTCGACATCGCAATTGTTGCACTCCTTCTTTGATTGATTGGGATGGTTGCATGCCACATCAGGCAAGAAGGCTGAGGACTTCTGCAGTAACATGACTGTGTTGGGCGCGACGCTTGATTTGTCAATGGCCTGGGAAGGCAGCGTGAAGATTGCGAACAAGGCTGGGAGGTTGGACCGCATTTTGAAAATTGCTGGAGATCTGGCCGATTCGAAGGACCCGTCGATGCACGACCTCACTGTGCTGCAGGGTCTACTGAATTTTGCTGGTGGGTTTGTGGCAGGAAGGGCATTTAAACCCATCTTGCACATGGTACAACATGTGACTCGGACAAGGGATTTTAATCTTCAAGCAATATTTTCTTATATTGAACAAGTTGTCAAAGTGAGTGCACCGCGGTAGATTCGATCGAACTCTCAGATGTCTTGCGTCATCATTTACACTGATGGGGCTTGGTTGCCAGAGCGGGGAGCTCATTGATGATCAAGGAGGACATCGTATGGTGCATCATGGGACGGTCCCACCTAGATTGGTCCATGCTTGGAAGAACTCTTCTGGTGAGCAAATCATTTGTCAGATTGAGATGTTTGCAGCTATGGTGATGAGGTTTCATTATCGGGATTTGCTGTTGAATCGTCCGTGCATATTTCTCATTGACAATGAGGCGACAAGAATTGCGTTGTTGAAGGGAGCTTCACCATCCATTTCACTTTTCAGAATGACACATGCCATCAGTGTGCTGGACTCCGCCAAACCGTGTGGGATCTGGTACGAACGTGTGCTGTCCTTTTCGAACATCGGCGATCTTCCATCTATATACGGGAAAATCTGAGGAAGCAGCTGCTTTGATTGGTGGTGTTTGCAAAAGTGACATCTTTCTTGACGAAGTGATTGTCGCCTATATCACTGCAAGTGACCACGTAGCTGTATTCCCTACTTCTTGGTCGGTGGCTTGAATTTGACAGGGGTGGGTTGACTACAAGCTCTAAAGTTGATTTGTGATCCGTGAGGGACACTTGAGGAAAACCAACTCCTGTTTGAAAAACCTTTGATGGTAAATGCCATCACCTTGGATATTCCCCCGATTCATTGGAAGACTAAAAAGGACGTGCGCAAATTAATAATATAAAGGAAGTAAGATAATACTCCTTTATTTTGACATGATGGCCTTTTAAATTTGAATTTAAATTTTGATATACGCGTTTGGTATTTGCGAGACTTCTTTGTTGGTGCGTTCGGGAAAAGAGGGCTGTCTGAACGGTTGGGGTCAAAGGCACTTTGTCTCCCTTTGTTTAGTTGCCCGGCGAGCGCGTTGCGTGCGAGCGTACTTCCCTGAAACTTCCGAGATACCAACCCTGAAACCTGCAGTTTGGTTTCTTTGATGTTGTCTCGCGTTTTTGATGTCAACTAGTCATGCTTTACTGTTGTGTTCTCTTTGTCTTGAGTGATGTGGATTGGTGGAACACTTGTTCAGTAAATGTCATGTTGTTGACTTTTGGCTGAGGGTCAGGGTGGGTGGATTTCACTTGAGAAGTGAAATTTTTCCTCGGCCCTCCCTTTCCTTTCGTCTCTTTTCCCCACCCATGCGGAGTAGGGGGGGTGAGTTGACTACAAGCTCTAAAGTTGATTTGTGATCCCTGAACAACACTTGAGGAAAATCAACTCCTTTTTGAAAAACCTTTGATGGTAAATGCCATCACCTTGGGTATTCCCCCGATTCATTGGAAGACTAAAAAGGACGTGCGCAAATTAATAATATAAAGGAAGTAAGATAATACTCCTTTATTTTGACATGATGGCCTTTTAAATTTTAATTCAAATTTTGATATATGCGTTTGGTATTTGCGAGACTTCTTTGTTGGTGCGTTCGGGGAAGAGGGCTGTCTGAACAATGAAATGAAAAGGAAAGGGACGGACATGAAGGGAAAGGGCATGAAAGGAACTGAAAAGACACCAATGGACAGGTTAGAGCATGAATTGAAAGAATCGGAAAGGCAAGTACTTTCTGCAGGAGGGAAACCAATCACGCGAAGTGATGGAGCAGTAATTTTATATATTGACATGTAATGATACATACAACGCAGATGAAAATCTTTCTTTCATGTTGTTTGCACATATATAGTTTCAATGTTTTACTGCAAGTGCTACAGTATTCATCCATAAAAAGGGGCAGCTTTGAGTTGCCTTATTTATTTCTTTTTGGCTTAGGCTTGGCCCACATTGATGAAACCCGCAGGCTGAAGCGAGTTTATGAGACTGCTTTTGGATTATGATTTGGAGAATCTTCCAACTTCAAGTCCTGAAAAAATCCGAACGACAGGGCATGAAAGGCATTGAAAAACATGAGTTGACATGAGGGGAAGCAAAACCACATGAAAGGATGGGGTATGTCAATGAAACAAAAACAAATGGGTTGGAATTTTTTGATTAGCACCGCCCCCCTACGGATCAGTTTTTTGGGCCGCGTTCGCGTACTTTCTGCACACTTGACTTGAGGCTTGATTGATTTGAAACTTTTTCCAATTCAAGGAAAAGTAAGTAAGAAAGACGTAAAGTTTTTGGATTTGGGGAATCTTCCAACTGAAAATGACATCACAGGAAATAAAAAGAAAGTGACAAGGAATGTAAAGGCCATGGAGGGAACTGGACAGACATGAAGGGACATGTTAGCAAATGACTTCAAAGAATGGGAAAGGTAAGAGCAATAAGCAAAGACTACCTCCCCAAAGTTGGAAAACTTTGTTGTCTTCCCTTGGCTAACTAGGCGCACGGCTCATAGATGTCCGTGATGTTTGAGGCGTTTCAGTGTTTTTGGAACCATATTGAAATCGAAATACTTTTGGTGAGTGGGAAGCAAAAACCAAATATTGTTTTGGGGTAGCATTTACAGTGGGGGGAAGGATTGCACATCGTTATTACTTTGGGTTTTAATGCAAAAGTGCTGCTTTTGAATCGCCCGCAACTATGGTGGAAATCATGCTGTCATCATCATCAAAATCATCATCATCGTCGTCATCATCATCATCATCATCATCATCAAGAAAGAAATTCCGGCAGTCACTGAAAGCAACAGTGTGTGAACCCAACACTATCAAGTTGCAGTGATGCGTGCACGGTATGCACCGAAGCAGTCCATTCCGTAGCACTTTGAACACGAGTTACATCACAGGTTTGGACATGTGTTAAAGTATGTACCCAAGCAGTCCATTCCTTGAACACGAGTTACATCACAGGTTTGGACATGTGTTGAATTGTGCACCGAAGCAGCCCAGTCCGTAGCACTTTGAACAAGGGGTACATCACAGGTTTGGACATGTGTTAAATTGTGCGCCGAAGCAGTCCATTCCGTAGCACTTTGAACACGAGTTGCATCACAGGTTTGGACATGTCGTGTTAAAGCATGCACCGAAGCAGTCCATTCCGTAGCACTTTGAACACGGGTTACATCACAGGTTTGGACATGTTTGAAGTGTGCGCCGAAGCAGTCCATTCCGTAGCACTTTGGGCAGGAACGTCATCACTTATCGCAGCAAAAACTACTTTTTTCTGTCCAAAATGAGCATTTCTCTCCCCCAGCAGGTTCGGCACGTTTTGTGCAGGGTACGAAAACAGCAGGGCTGCGCGAGTTCACGATGTGTCAAAACATTGAAAACGACACGGACATCTGTAAGCCGTGGGCCAACTACTTCTCACGTTTTGGGGCTCCTGTGGGGTACCCACTTCCCCAATTGACTTGAGGCTTCAATGATTACATCCTTTTTCAATGGAAGTTTTTGAAACAACAACTTTGTTGTTTTGAAGTTTGAAGATTTGCTCAACAAATGGCACGAAACGAAATTAAAAGGACATGACTTGGACATGCAAGGAAAAGAAATTATATAGTGGACATGTTAGAACATGAAAGGAACCGAAATTACCGAAATTATATAATGGACATGTTTTTTGTGTTGTCATCAACCAGATGTTAGAGCACATTTGAATTTGTTCGAATTTTGCGACCCTGCCGCATATATTTTCTATTTGCTTGGAAGCTTGCTGGAAAGCATGAATATGTCTGCAATGTTCACTTGAGCAAAATGTCCCCATTTTGGCTCAAGTGGGTTTATGTGTTGATCAAACCTGAAAAAGCAAACCTTCTACCCGCTCGCTTTCTTGATCTCTGCGAGCAATGTCTGGATCCAAATTGCCGTGCAGGATGGAGCCTTTGAGATGGAGAATTTACGGCAGAGGTTGCGGAAGCAATTCAGCCTTTTGTTTTAGCGGAGGCGGCGGCCTTGGGGAGCAGCCCATGGTTACAGAGCAGCCGACCAAGAAGTAGACCACCACGAGACACACTCTCTCACGACTTTCTATCACCTCACCTCTCTGTGGCTCTACGCTTCCCTTGACTGTGGAGAACATGATCATCAAGCATGAGGACTACGATCCTTTTCGCGTTGCAGAGGCTTTCGAGCCTGCAGCTGCGGCGAGTGCAATCAGCGCTGTGTTGCCCGAGCCTCTGGTGGCCTCGGCCGTTGAGTCCGGGCCGGATTCCCGCCTTGAGCAGCAGCCCATGCAGAGAAGAAGGACCTGAAGCAGTACGTTCACCATGGAGCATGTGTTGGATCAGCTGAAAAACTTCACGACCCACATTGATGACGATCCCAAAGGTGTGACTCCCGGAGCCTATGGCCTGCAGGATGATCACCCGATGCCCAAGGTTTGGAAGTTTGTTTCGTCTTGACTCAGCTTTCTAGTGTGTGTGCTTCTGCCCTAACTTCATGTCAATTTGCTTTGGAAATGTTGGGGTCAAGCTTGGACCTCAACTTTGTTCCTAAGGTTTTCACCTGGTACTATGATGCTTTGACCCTACGTGACTTTGTTGCAAGTCCAAGGACCCGCTTGTCTTACGCACTCATAGCCTTTGTCCCGCATGTGAGTGGACAGTTGGATTAGGAGTTCGTTTTGATGCTGCGGGGACTTTTCATTTTCGGGGCAGGTGTTCGCCCAGGCCCTGGTCCAGACTTGGTAACAGTTTTGGCAAAGGAAAAACAGGAAATTACCCATGGTGGGAGATGGAGATCAAGGAGGGATGACGGTCCCACCCCACGGCGGGGAAAGCTCTCAATTTACCTTTTTTGCACTTGCATTTTCCATCTGAATACCTATCCTTGTACATCCTTACACATTTCCTCAAGCAAACATTGCCCATACACAGAGAGGCCCGTAAGCACAGAGTAATGTCCTTGCATGAGAGAAGTACCTCGTGTTTTTTTTCCAACTTGGCCTAAGGAGCTGGCCAGTATGAGATCGATGGATGGCGCGAAGTTTGGTGGAGTGTGGCGATTGGCATCTGCGGCCACCAACATGTGGAGAGCCCACAGCTTGGGGGAAACAGTTCAGAGGTAAAGTTCGGCGCGGGATGCGTCGGTCGTTGGGGCTTCTGTCTCCATGTCAAGCATACACCCCTTGATTTCTAGCTGACGCAGCTGAACGATCTGAGATTCAGGCTACCAGTTTAATTTAGATGGCCATGTTTTGTCCCTAGCATAATTTTAGGCAGCCCAGGACGATGATGTGCTCGTGATTCATGCTAGGGCTTGACATTTTTAACCCAAGGTCAGCATGGACCCATATTTGGTCACATCCTCCACGACAAACCGTTTGAAAACTGATGCATCGGTACCGTATACCGCACTGCATATTCAGATCGACAATTGCGGGGAGATTCTGAGCCAAGAGTAGATGTTCGTTTCAGGAACGCAGAGGTGCCTCCGCAGTTTCCCGCAGAGTAGGGAAGGACTTGCCCCACATCAACAAGGCATCGTCCAGTACCAAGCAAAATGCACGCCAATAGGCTGGGTCTGTCAGGTAATGGTGGTACCACGGAAGTCGGGTTGTCAGATGACATCCAAGATGTATTCGATCACAGTGGAAGTCGTGGCTGTGTTCCATGCTGCAGGAATTTCCATTTGAAGCATTCCTGTTCTGTGGAACTGCAACGGATCACATAATACCTGCCCAGTGCGAGTTAATGGATGAATATGCAATGGCAGCTAAGTAAGAATAGAGCCACCGGTGGGTGCTCCAAGCCAGGGGAAGAGGAAACCCCGTCAGCCCGGAGCTTATAGCCCGCAGGTTGCACGGGCTCCCCATCCCCAAAATGATGAGCGACGCCTCGCTGCTCGGTGGGTTTGTTTGGGTTGGGGCCTTCGATCAATACTTTCAACCACCTTGGATAGCTCCTTGGATGTGCCTGGGTTCCGCAGCTGTTTGATGTTCCTTGGATGTGCCTTGGTTCCGCAACTATTTCATNATCAACAAGGCATCGTCCAGTACCAAGCAAAATGCACGCCAATAGGCTGGGTCTGTCAGGTAATGGTGGTACCACGGAAGTCGGGTTGTCAGATGACATCCAAGATGTATTCGATCACAGTGGAAGTCGTGGCTGTGTTCCATGCTGCAGGAACTTCCATTTGAAGCATTCCTGTTCTGTGGAACTGCAACGGATCACATAATACCTGCCCAGTGCGAGTTAATGGATGAATATGCAATGGCAGCTAAGTAAGAATAGAGCCACCTGTGGGTGCTCCAAGCCAGGGGAAGAGGAAACCCCGTCAGCCCGGAGCTTATAGCCCGCAGGTTGCACGGGCTCCCCATCCCCAAAATGATGAGCGACGCCTCGCTGCTCGGTGGGTTTGTTTGGGTTGGGGCCTTCGATCAATACTTTCAACCACCTTGGATAGCTCCTTGGATGTGCCTGGGTTCCGCAGCTGTTTGATGTTCCTTGGATGCGCCTTGGTTCCGCAACTATTTCACGTTCCTCGGATGTTTTCCTTCGTTGTCTCTTGGTTGCATGTTCCTTCGATGTGCCTTGGTTATGTCTTGGCTGCTCATTGGATGTGTCTTGGCTGTTCATTGGATGTGCCTTGGTTGCCTTCTGGAAGTGTTTGGATGCTCGGTTGTCTGAAGCCGAAACAGTGACTGCAGAGAGAATGACCCTGACCCGAAAAGACTGGTTCCTCCATGGGTAGGAGAATCCTGCGGGATCCATTTACCTCCGGCTTGGGTCCCTTACAGATGGATACCTTCGGATTGGCTGGGATTTGGTCCATCTTAAGGGACCATGATTTTCACAGGTACCAGATGAAATCTGGGATTCGCATTCAACTGCAACAGGCTAGTGTTGCACAAATTGGCGCCCCAATCACAAATCGGAAAAAGACTGCTGCTGATTGGGTGCGGAGTTTTATTTACTTCCGTAGGACTTTTCTCGTAACTTGCTGACATTTTCTATTTGCTTGGAAGCTTGCTGGAAAGCATGAATATGTCTGCAATGTTCACTTGAGCAAAATGTCCTCATTTTGGCTCAAGTGGGTTTATGTGTTGATCAAACCTGAAAAACCCACCCACCGCTCCCTGTAGATTGTCAGGTTTGTTTTCTTCGCCAAGTCTGCCACGGCTCCTGCCAGTTTTTCCACAACTCCGTCATGCATGGGAGGTGAGGTGGGCTCACCCCAGCAACACTCTGGGAACGGCCTAGCATAGTTGATGGCTCGACCTCTGCAAAACGAGGGTCTCCAACCAGTTGGGGACGCCCCAACCCCAGGACATGGATATCTATGCGGGGCGTAAAGAGCCAAGATCGTGGGGAGAAGGAATGGGAAGATGCTGACAGGATCACTCTTGGAGCTACCTTGAGGCAGCTTGGACGCAGCTTAGTTGTTCCTTGGATGGGGCTTGGTTGTTGGCGGCCCGCGTATAAATGACTGACGTTTCTCTGCAGGTTTTTCTTGTGCCTTGGAGGATATAATGCCTTCGAGGTAGCCCCGCAGCGGTTTTTGTGCCGTGGTTTTGCTTCAGGTGCTCCTTGCATGCCTCGGATGTGTTTTGAGTGCACCTTGGATGCAGCCTGGCGGTTCCTTGGATGAGCCTTGCTCCTTACATGTCTCGGATGTGTCTTAAGCGCACCTTGGATGCAGCCTGGCGGTTCCTTGGATGAGCATTGATGGGGCTTGGTGAGGATTGTGACTTGGATACTGAAAGGCCCGTGTATAAATGACTTGACGTTTCTCTGCAAGTTTTCTTGTTCCTT